>NW_012193627.1:580688-812346 GCF_000504015.1 Erythranthe guttata
TTAGTAAAGTATATCACACTAAATTTTAGAATCACTTTAATTTTATAAATATTATATATTATCTTTAATTCTTAAAAATAAAAATAAAAAAATTAAACAAGAATTAAATATAAATTGTACTATTACAAGTTCTTATATGCTTTTTTTTTAGTATTTTAATATGTTTTGTAATTGTTTGTTATATTTTATATTTAATAACAATAATCATTAAAAAAAATGGAAAAAAACGAGGTCTTCTTCTCTGCCCCGTCTCAACCTGGTGCTGCCCTGCTACACCACCATCACCACCATCACAAGGCGCGGGGCATCTTCTCCATATCCACCACGACAGGCAACAGTGAAAATGGTAGCTATAAACACACAACAAAAAGAATGATTTCGACTGCGAATTGTACCATACACACGACATGACCAGATGTAATACAGTCGATCAAATTGGGGAAGAATGATTTCGATTGCAAATCCTTATAGTGCTCCTGTAACCATTATCAGCACACACACGCATAAACAACAAAAACAATCAATTTGGGGAAGAATGGTTTCGACTGCTAATCTTTATAATGTAACCAATTATCAACACACACACACATATACATATGTGAGAAAATATATATATATATATATATATATATATATATATATATATGCATATAAGCAGCGGCGGGGAATCTATGTTCCGGTGGCGGAGAGATCTCGGCGGAATCAAAATGTTTCTGTTCAATTTGTCCGGAAAACACTTGCCCCTCTCGAATCTACTTCGAACGAAACCCCCACCTTTAGAACTCGTAGGAAGATTTGGCCGGAAAAGCCTGCCCTATCAAACCTACCTTGGACCAGCCCGCACCCTTAGATCTCGTCGGAAGAACTTCCCCGCAGTCGTCGTTCTCGCCAGAAAATCGTGGTTGAAGGACGCAAGGGCTGAAGATCCTCCATTATCGACGAATGCCAGAGGGCTGGGGTTCTTCAAGAACCTTTCGGGGACAAAGAGAAATTGGCGATGGAGGATGAGATAGTCATGAAGGCGAAGAGGGAATAACCTCCGCTACGACGGTCTCACCGACGAGAAGAGTGGAGGAGGCGGTGGAAGAAGAAATTTGTGGAAGAACGAAGAAGACGATGTATTACTGTATTCGTTTTGTTTGTTTTAACAATTTTAAAAATTACAATTTAGTCCTATAAATTTAGATTATTTATAATTAAATCACTCTGGTTTTTTTCCTCTTATAAAGGGATATTTATGTCATTTCACACTGAAAATTGAATAAAGAATCGCACATTCAGCGAGTGAGAGACACGATTTGCCTCCAGGGGTTCGGATGCCTTGACTTTGTTAACATAGGGGGGAGTTAGTGAGTTTTTTTTCACAGGGGGGTATTTGACAATTAGAGATTACACAGGGGTGGTATTTGCAATAAGCTCTATCTTCAATACGCCCCCTCAAGTGCAGACGAATTACATTTGAACCCTTGCACTTGAAATATTTGAAATGGTGTGAGATTCGAATTCAAGACCTTTCATATGACTTAGCTCTGATACCATGTTGAAAACCATCTCAACCAAAAACTTTAAGCTAGCTGTTAATGAAACATATCATTTAATATTAATATCTCCAATAAAAATGATACAGTTAATCTTCTTTATTAACAGTGAGAGTAAATGCATGAGTCATGATGAATGCAATAAGTTCGAAGGGGAATATTTGAAATAACTACAAATAAGAATACAAATTGAAATTCACCACAACTGCTAAAAACAACAATTAAATACATATGAGAGCCATGAATTTAAAATACCTTGTTGAATGACTCAATTCTGACGAGCTCAGTAGATCTGTTATTATGGATTTGAAATCCCACTCTCAAATCTTGCCATCTAAATGCGCGCACATGGTATGATACTGAATTCTAACGCGCCCAGTAGTGGTTTGTTTTTTTTTTTTTTTGGAGGGTGGACCATATATGTCACTATAAATAGGTGTTGCTTATTTATCATTTCACAACATAATCATCATCAACAAAATCATATTAAGTAGAAGCATATAGAGCTGCTACAATATAATGGCGAGTAGCTTATCGACTTGCCGTAGGGATATTCGACCACCGATGACCGTTTTTAGCCCCAGCATGTGGGGTGATACTTTCTCTACGTTTTCTTTCGACGAACAGGTATTCATATTTACCTCTACATATTTTTTTACTAGAAGCAAATGTTTTTTACTATGCAACATGCTACATTGAATTAGTCGACGCGCCCTATCATGTATAGTCTATGTAGCACATAGACACGGGAACACGGACACGGGGAAACTCTGTTTTCGAAAAAGTTGGATACGTGATCGTGGGAAACGCGTAAATAATAAAAATATAGGGGTGCATATATAATTTCTAAAAAATATTATTATGTTTAATATCATTCCACAAATTACATCCGGGACATATAAATTTATTTTACTATGGAATTAACATCTACAAAAATATTAAAACACTACTAGAAGTGAAAAGGAGACATAATATTTAAGATTTTTTTAAGCGTATGCAATTCGGATTTTTTATTAAACTGAAATTTGGATTTATTTTGTGTAGAAACACGTTTCCAATTTTTCATTATTATCAGAAACGTCCCCAAAACTTTTAAATATTTATGGAAACAACCCCGAGACGTTTCCAACTGGTGTCGTGGAGTTTCGGTTTCCGAAACGTGGAAATGCGTGTGGGTTGAAGTTTCCGTGCATCATAGTGTATAGTTAAATAAATTAAAAACTATCGTTTCGATTTTACTAGGTACAAGAAAAGTATGAAAAGGCCATGGAAACATTAAAGCAAGAAGTAAGAAGCAAGTTGGTGGAAGCAACATCCGGCAAACTGCTTGTATTGGTTGACACAATCGAGCGTTTAGGGTTGTCTTATCATTTCGAGACGGAGATCGAAGAAAAGCTCGAGCAAATTTACAACGAGGATCAAGAATATGATGACTTGTTCACTACCGCACTTCGATTTCGTCTGTTGAGGCAACATCAGTATCAAGTTTCTTGCAGTATATCCTTTTCGTTTTTTATTTAATTTATCCGTCTAATTTGCAAATGGAAATCTCACTTAGATGATAGATTTAATTAATTATATATAATTCAAATAATATAAATCTAATATGTTGAATTTTATAACTGTTTTTTTGGTTAAATTACAACCAACCCTGAGGTATGGTCAAATGACAAAAACCCCCTCATGTTTGGATAATTACAATTACTCATCAACTATGAATCTTCTTACAAGTCCACCCTCATGGTGTCAAATTCAACAAAATCTTCTAGATTCCGTGGAATGTTCTCTAGTTTGTACTCGTTTTGTGCAGAAATGCAGTTTCTGATGCACCACAATCTGATATATACAAGCCCAAAAACACATCTTATGATCATCTTGCTTCAAAATGTGGAGTTTGGATGGGATAAAACGGGTACAAAATTGAGAATATTCCATATAATCTAGAATATTCCACTAAATTTGACATCGCAAGGGTGGACGTGTAAGAAAATTTATAGTTGATGGGGGTGGTTGTAATTACCCAAACATGAGGGGTTTTTTCATAATTTGACCATACCTGAGGGGGTTGGTTTTAATTTACCCTTTTTTCTTTGAAGACTTGGAGCTTAAAAAGATGCAATGGAGCGAAATATTTATCCAAATATAAACTCACTCAATGAAAAAAATATGAAAATATTAGTTACAAGTCTCGGTAAATTGAATCAATTAATATTTCGTACTAATTTTAAAATTCGATTTGGTTGACGCCATCGAAACAGGTGTGTTCGACAAATTCACGGACGAAGCCAATAAATTGAAAGAAATGCTTACTAGTGATGTTGAAGGTCTACTAAGCTTGTATGAAGCAGCTCATGTTCGAATCCGTGGAGAAGAAATCTTAGAAGAGGCCGTACCTTTTACGAAACATCATATGACTCGTCACATGTTGTCGTCCCAATCGTTGGAATCTCCACTTAAGGACAAAGTGAAGCGAGCTCTAGTGCACTCGCTTCATAGAGGTGTTCCGATTATCGAAGCACGCGTTTACATTTCCATCTACGAAAAAGATGATTCAAGGGATGACATTATTTTAAAACTAGCAAAATTGAATTTCAATTATTTGCAGAATATGTACAAGGAAGAGCTCTCCGAACTCTACAGGTAAGCAACATATATCCAAACTATTGTATTTTATGTTAGGGCCACCAGAAAAAATATGTTTTATTACAATTAGGGCCCCCCTAATATGACTTGTTTTAATAAACTTATATAAATAAATAAATAAAAATGCATATGCATCACTTAATATTTTAAAGAGAAGATAATATAGTAATTATTTCTTGTAATAAATATTTATACATAAACAAAAAGAAAAATACTTGTATATTAAAAGTAAAACAAGGGCCCCAATTTTAAATATGAGATCCTAGGTAATATATAATCTATGAGATGCTACCCTTGACAAATAACTATCCACTAAGCGCACATACACATAGATAAGTCGTGCATGATGTATTTTCACCGAGTGTAGCATCTACAAAACCGCCCTATATAGGCTTTAGCTATTCCTGTCTTCCTGAATAATTATTTTTGGTAAATTAATTAAGGTGGTGGAACAACTTTGACCTAAAGTCAAAATTGCCGTACGCAAGAGACAGATCGATAGAGTGCTATCTCTGGGGTGTCGCATTCCATTTTGAACCTCAGTACTCGTATGTTCGAAAAGCGGTTGCGAAAGCTGTGCAAATGGTTATTGTGATAGATGATACTTATGATAATTATGCTACACTCAATGAAGCTCAGCTTTTTACTGATGTTCTTGAAAGGTACCTATCTTGCCTTATGTACGAGAGCGTAGGTTTAGTACTCACTGCACTTATATAGTTGGCTGATAAATGTGAGTATATAATGATATATTTTGATTTATAATAATTCTTTCTAGGTGGGATATGAATGAAATTGGTCAACTTCCGGATTATATGAAGGCTGTTTTTAAATACATCATGAGTATATATGAAGATTACAAACGAGATGCAACGAAACAAGGAAAATCGTTTGCAATTCCTTCTTACAAAGAAGCAGTAAGGCCAAATCAATATTAACTGCTTAATATATATATATATATATATATATATATATATATATATATATATATATATATATATATATATATATATATATATATATATATATATATATATATATATATATATATATATATATGGGAAAATATATAGTTCTCATCCCTCAAATTTACAAAAATTCAATATTTGGTCCCTCATGTTTCAATAATTCAACACTTTTAGTTATTTTTGTCAATTTTTCGTCTGTAATAACGGAATCAAGCATGTTCCTATCGACGCCTCAACTGACGGACTAACGATAAATTGATGGAAATGACAAAAAATGTTAAATTATTGAAACATGAGGGACTAAATGTGTTTTTTGATGAACATGTTGACCAAATGTGAAATCAGTGCAAACTTGAGGGATGAAGACCGTAATTTTCCCCAAATTAAATATATATTTGGTGGATGATGCATGCGCAGGTGAAACAACTTGCTAGGGCTTTCAACATAGAGCAAAACTGGATTATGGAACGAAGAATGCCTCCGTTAGAAGAGTATCTGAAAAATTCAGTGATCACAAGTTGCATTTTTGTGGTGTTCACAGCTCATTTTCCGGGCATGAAATCTGTTACCCAAGAAACTATTGATTGGCTTCTCCGTAACCCTAAAATTGTAGTTTCGACTGCGATGATGGGTCGACTTATTGATGATTTGGGCAGCCATGATGTAAGATAGTATTATTTCAATATTTTTTTTGAAAATTTATGCATTAATTACATTTATGAATAACTTGATTTTAGTTTTGAGATTTGTCACCTAGTTTACATTTAAAAATAATTAAATATACGATGTTTAAGAGTTTATAAGCTCTTTTAAAGTGTTTGGTATATTTTTTTAAGAAAGATTCCTAAAAATTTAATAAATAAGCTGTAGAAGAGCAAATACGATTTTTTTTTTAAATACCTACACCCCATATTTTTATTTAAGATCTTATACAATGAGTAAAAAATAGCTTATAAGATCATCATACAAACACTTAAACAATTAATTATAAAAATAAGACATAATAACTGATCAGCACTTAGTACAACTTATCAGATGTAAGAGTTTATCATCATAAGAATAATTAAGTTGATAGCTCATTAATTATTACTTCAAGCGACATAACATTATTTATTGAAAATGAGCCTTTTGAATTCTGTCGATTTTGATTAAGGAAAATTATAGTTTTCAAGTACAATTTTTTTGTCTCCTAAAACTTTTTGGAATGAAATTGAAATTGAAATTGAAATTATATATAATATTTATGAAAAACTAATATTTGGTCTGGTTTTAGTTTAGTGAAAAAGTGTATCCATAAAAAAATAAATTCATGGAAAATCATTAGATTGCATGTTACTTGATCGATGATATCATATTTCATCTTAGTTAACATGCTATCGGTCGTGTGTCTGAATTTGTAGCGCGAGAACAAAGAGGGAAAATTGCCGACAGTGGTGGATTGCTACATGAAACACTATGGCATATCAAAGGATGAGGTCTTGTCTATGTTTAAGGTACTAGTGGAGGATGGATGGAAGGATATTAGTAAGGAATGGACGAATAAAACCGAAGGTTCGATACCCAAAGAAATAGTCGAGCAACTTTTGAACTATGCCCGGGCAGCCGAGGTCACTTACCGGAACAGTGAAGATGGAATTACAAATCCGGAAAAAAATTTGGCTCCACACATTGTTGCTTTATTTGTTGATCCAATTGTCATTTAATTTAATTATTTTTTCCCTAGCTCCATCGTATGCTCTCGTTACGTCATTGCGTTTTTGTACTATCTACCTAAATTTGTTTGTGTTTTCGGTCTTGGATTTTTCGGTTGGTTTGGTTTCTGATTGTTGAATAAATAAAGAGTATTGTGCGTCTGTAATGTTAGCTAATAATAATATATTTGACGATTTGGAGCTTAGAAAGGTGCAATGGAGTGAAATATTTATCCAAATATAAACTCATTGAATGAAAAAAAAAAACGAAAATATTAGCTACAAGTCTCGGTAAATTGAATCAATTAATATTTCGTACCAATTTTAAAATTCAATTTGGTTGACGCCATCGAAACATGTGTCTTCGACAAATTCACCGACAAAGCCAATAAATTGAATGAAATGCTTAGTAGTGATGTCGAAGGTCTACAAAGCTTGTACGAAGCAGCCCACGTTCGAATTCACGGAGAAGATGTCTTAGAAGAAGCCGTACCTTTTACAAACCATCATTTGACTCAATTATTAGAGTCTCCCCTCGAACACAAAGTGAAGTGAGCTCTTGAGCAATTGTGCACGCTTCACAGATCAAGGTGTTCCAATTATCGAAATACGCCGTTATTTTTCCTATCTATGGAAGAGAAGATTCACTAATTTGCACCTAAACTAGATTATGATGGAATGGGCTATCACAACTTATCACCTAATTATTGTCCAACCCTAGCTTGGTTGTAGAGAGGTCACGCTTCTTCCATAATTTAATAAGGGTCAATTTGATATACATTCTTAGTATGAAAAATAAATAGGGATATGTCCATCCCTAAAATTCTTTCTTTGAGATAACACCTAGCACCAAAAATTCCGAAATTACCCCTACAACCATACATGAATTTATAAATCAATTGAAGAATCAAATCCCAATAAACGCGCCCCTACTATCAAAACCTATCAAAATCGACGAATCAACTTCTCTCTGTAAATCACAAACTCATCTTCTCGCTACGGAGATTCACCGGAAAAACCCTTAACTGCTCAACCAAAACGAAGAAGGACTAGTCATCTTCGTTGACGGCAACCCAAACAACCACAACTGTAGTCAACTTCCGCTCATCAATTTCATATACCATCAACAATAGTTATCTTCCACTAATAGCGAAAAGTCACCGGAAAAACATAAGTTTATGGCTACATTACAATATACTTTGTTACCCCCCTCCGTTGGGACCTAAAATCCCCTTCAAATATTTTTTTACAGGCCGTAATCGGAAGGAAGAAATCGTACATAATGAAAACCTAGCAACAAGTTCTGATGAGGTTAATGTGACATATTTGTATAAATCCGGGGTCAATGTGCAATGTTGATAATATTAGAGTATAATGGATGTAATTGAAGAATTCATATTATGAGGGGTATTGCAGTGCAAATCTGATGGGGTTTAATGGTTCCTCCATGTATCACGCGTGTGATGAGATCTATCGAATAAATTTAGAGCTCTTTTTTTTTTCGGTTTCTCGAAAATTCTGCCTTCTCCAACATATTTAATAAGTGGTTTTTTATTTTAGCATAACTCCATTTAAAGAATAAATTCAAGCAATTTATACGGTTTGGTTCAGTAAATAACTAAATTACATAAATTTTATGTAAAAATATTTATAAGGGGTGGCTGTAATTACCCAAACAAGAGGGGTTTTTTCGCAATTGGGCCATACTTCAAGGGGGTGGCCGTAATTTGCCCCATATTTTAAGGTTTGTTTTTGAAATTCTATGATGTAGCAAACCAAGTACCATAAACTTTACAAGACGGACAAGCCTACTTGTGCTATGATTCTGAAAACCTCTGTTGGAATCGTGTATCTTCTCGAATGCGTCCTCGAGCCTTCTATGCCCTCTTACGCGGTCAAGGTAATTTGTAAGAGCTTCATTTTGATATCAAACGGAATGGCACATAATAACTTGTGGTATAATAAATGAATTGATTGTGTTTTTATTCCATTTAGGTACTTACGCAGCTGAACCAGGAACACGTTTCACTTTCTGACGACTTAGAGCGTGTTTGACTAAGTTTATACAATGTTAAAATGAGCTTACAAGATGTTTTAGAGCTTATAAGCTCTTCCAAAGTGTTTGGTAAATTTTAAAAGAAAATCTTAATATTTTTTTTAAATAAGTTGTTGGAGAGCAAATAAGATCTTTTTGAAAAAGTACCTCCACCCCACATTTTTATTTAAGATCTTATAATGAGTAACAATAAAAAATAAGTTCATTATCCAAATACTATAAATATTAATCTTAAAAATAAGATGTAAGAGCTTATCAGCTCTTAAAACATCTTATCAGACGTAAGAGCTTATCAGCTGTTAAAAATAAGCTTAGCCAAACACCCTCTTAGTGGAAAGAGCTAAAAAACCTTGGGAGATCCTAACTGGTCGTCATGAAATCGGAACTCCATCACCGTTGTTCCAAAAACTGGTATTCTATATTTGCCTTATCAATTTAAAAAAAAAATAATACTTTAAACATTTGATCCCGATAATTTGATATAATAATTTGCAGGAAGACGAGGAATTTGCTGGTAGTCAGTCAGATAGGAAGGACAGGAAGCTGAAAGTTGAAGTTGCTGCTGCAAATAAAGGTTTCGTTTTTTTCTTTTTTTTTCTTTTTTTTTTTTTGTCGTCTCTTTCTTTAACATATTGCGCAAAATATTCTTGTGATCCTTCTTGGCGCTATCCTAGATTTTGTTTAATGTTATGCTCGCTGCATCTTATGTTTATTCTTCTAAAGGTGGTAAATCTTCGAAGAAGGAGAGGTTGAAAAAATCTGCCCGAAAAACCCCAAGCATATAAACCTCGAAGGAATGCAAAGAAAGTGAGGAATAATTACATTTTTCGTCCTTATACTTTACCACTTATTCATTTTTCGTCCCTAAACAAGTTGGAGTGACATTATTCGTCCCTAAACATGCCATTTTTTAGCAGTTTCCGTCCTACCGTTAATTCTTGTTGTTACTTTGGATGGAAATCTGACGTGAACCTGAAAATCTTAATATATGCTGCTGACATGGACGATTAATCCACGTGGCCACTCACATGTATGCTGCTGTTGATATGCTTCGTGAAGCCAACTCATATTAACTCAAATTACCCATGCATTGGCACCAAACAAGACTCATCTTTAAACTTTGCTAGAGAGAACGAGCCACCATGCACATTCCATTTCAACTTTGCAAACGAGCCACCACTATGCAAGAGACCCATTCCCACCTAATTAAGAGGAAATTCGCAAAATTGAATGTGAACGATACAATTGTTGTATGAATAATATTTATTTTGACTTTGCATGAAATTTCCATATTTGAACTAAAAACATACAGTGAAATAACCTTTTGCAATGTGTGTGCATACACACACTTTAGAATTAATGAATATAGAAGACATGCAACTACATCTAATATTTTTTTTCTATTCAATATTATTAGACATGATTGAAGATTGCACCAATCAAAAACAAGTTTAAATAATATAGGATTAATATCTCCTACACCGTCCATGACAATTTTTTTTGTTTAAATGAGTAGTTAACGTCAATTGGGTTTTCGTCCAATATGGAGATAATGACTAATAAGGTTAGGCAATCTAAATTAAAGTTTACAAAATTGCAAATCGTGCAAATCCTCAATATGTAACAAAACAAAGAATTCTTGTTGAGTAGCTTAACATATAATAAATTTCATTCAAAAAATCCAAATATATTAATTAACATCTTCTCTTCGAAGAAAAACATCATTCAAAATATAAATTGCATTGCATCAGATTTTTGTCTGATGGAAAAAATTATCTTTTGGGGATTATTGAGGCTATTTACGAGTCCAAAGAGGTGTGATATTGAAGAAATTAACCATTTGGAAAAGAAGGCTTATCTTCTAAAGAAGATGCAATCTGAAATTGAAGAGAGGGGTTGACTCTTACGTATCATGTGCGAAGCACATGTTATTTTCCGTCCAAACTAACCAGCCAAATTGACGGAGGGACGGAAATAGCAGAAAAATGGCATGTTTAGGGATGAATAATGTCACTCCAACTTGTTTAATGACGAAAAACGAGTAAGTGGTAAAGTATAGGGACGAAAAGTGTAATTATCCCAAGAAAGTGACAAATGAGATAACACAAATTTGTACAGGGACGAAAATGAATCAAATTGGTTTCAAAATTGTTGGCGCCATATTTCCGACTATTGAGGATCGAGGAAATCCGCCAAGTTTTGGAATTAAAAGATTGGCAAAGATTTGTTTTCCATATTTATTTTGGAATTTATTAGAGTCCTATTCTTATAATACTTCTATTAGGACTTAGATTTATTTCCATGTATTTCATTCTAGTTAGGTATCTTTTGTACTTATCTAGAATAGAAGTAGAAATCAACTAGGATTCTATTACCTAGTTAAAAAGATTTCTTGGGGTTCAAGTTAGGTCTTAGGGCTTATTTTCGTGGCTATATAAGCCTCCAAGACATACAAGAACCGTGGGCATTATTTGGGAGAAAAACCTCTTCATAGCATCGAAGTTTTGCCAAGGCGTTCTGCGGAGCAGGACTGTGCCATCGTTGCACTGTGCCAACATATACAGATTTGTTGTATAGATCTCAAGGGAGATCAGCCGCGTTTTCTGAAGGGAGTTCAGGCTTGAAGAAAGTTCAAGGCACGCGGGTGGAGCTGCTGTTGGAAGAAACACGAAGTTCGAGTTGTGTACAAGAACGGCATATTACATAAAGAGGGAGTCTTTAGTGTTTTTAATAAGTCCTATTAATGTACACTGTAAATCTGAACTAGTGAAATCGTGTTTGCAGGTCCACGTGGATGTAGGGCACATTTGTGTCTGAACCACATTAATTCCTTGTGTTCATTTATTTGCTTTAAGTAGTTTATAACTGTGTTAACACAAGAATTATAGTTGTAACTGAATACTGTTTCCACAACTTAACTGTTACAACTTAGGTTAATTGATTCTATAGGCATATAAATCAACAATTGGCATCAAGAGCCTCTCACTAGATAAACATAGTGTGTGATTTTGGGAATTTGATTTATTTGCCATTTTCTTCCATAGGTACTATGAATGCTCATATGGAAGGCGGTTCCACGACTCGCCCACCACTGCTTACTGGAACCAATTACTCTTATTGGAAGACCAAGATGAAGATGTTCATCAAGTCAATGGATGAAGATGCATGGCGCACAGTTCTGACTGGCTGGAAACGACCCGTTGCCACAGATGAAAAAGGAATTCAAACTGAGAAACATGAAAAAGACTGGAGCAAAACTGAACAGATTGCCGCAAATATGAATTCCAAAGCATTGAATGCCATATTCAATGGAATTGATATCAATCAATTCAAAATCATCTCAGCATGTGAGTGTGCCAAGGAAGCATGGGAAAAACTTCAAACAGCCTATGAGGGGACTACCTCTGTTAGATTATCAAAACTTCAGATGCTTGCTACTCGTTTTGAGGATCTTCGGATGGAGGAGACTGAAACCGTGAGCGATTTCAACTCCAAATTATGCGACATCGCAAATGAAGCCCATGGCCTCGGTGAAACTTACCCTGAAGTAAAACTTTTTCGTAAAGTGCTAAGATCTATGCCAGACCGGTTCGCATATAAGGTCACTGCTATAGAGGAAGCAAGTGATGTGGACTCATTGAGGCTTGAAGATCTGATCGGAAATCTACAGACCTTTGAAAACAAGCTGAACATCTGTAGAATGGATAAAGAGAGAAAAATCGCTTTACAAACTGTGTCTGTTGTGACACCATCCGTGCCCCCAGCTCCCATGACAGCACTCGAAGTCAAGCTAACAAAATCCATGTCTCTAATAGCCAAAAACTTCGGAAAACTCGTGAAAATGAATGGACATCCCAGAAGTCCTACAAACAAGCAAGAAGTTAGGAAGGGGATTCGATGTAGAGAATGTCGTGGCTATGGTCATATTCAATCTGAATGTGCAAACACTCAGAAGAAGCAAGGAAAATCACTTGCTACAACCTGGAGTGACGATAACTTTGAATCTGATGATGAAAGTGAAGCAAGTGATGCTGAAACTAGTATTGACTTCTGTAGTACTTGCAGGGTTACTGACGTGACACAAGATGTTGTCACATGCACTGAACCATCACACCTCAGGTATGCTACTCGTAATCTCGAGAATCATAGAAATTTAAACACAATTCTTTTGCCCACAGGAGAAGAAGATTCAGAGGATGATGAAAAATGCTCCATTGAGATGATTCAACAGCAACTGAATGATCTTCTAAAGCAATGTCATGAGGTTGGTGGTGAAAACAAGCGTTTGAAGGAGAAAGTAAAGGAACTGGAAGAGGAGAATGAAGCAGTTAAAGTCAACCTGAAGGCCAAAATCGATGAGCTTGAATTGGAAAATGAGGCACTGGAGACAAGGCAGATCAAGAAAAATCCTCCTCCAATGAAAAATGTTGAACCCTGCCTCAACCTGAAGTGTGACAACTCCCCTGTCGCAACAACGTTAGAGGCGTCAGTCAGTAAGTTAAATTGCACTACGATTCTTCCTTCAAACAGGTTAGATGAAATTTTAAATGCTCATCCCTCAAATCCTGATAAACTTGGTCTTGGCTATATTGGAAGTAAGTTCGATGGTAAACCTAATCCAAATCGAAAAATAAATTTTGTGAATAATACTGTCAAACCTACTCCACAACATGTTGCCTCACAGTCTTATACAAAAAAGTTTGTGCCAACTTGTCATTTCTGTCACAAAGTAGGACATGTTAGGCCAAAATGCTTTAAAAGATGGAAATTGATAAATAAGAGTTTAGCATATCAATCATCCAATTCCGCTGCATGGGATCACAATTCCCAAAGAAGATACTCTGATAATAAATGGATGAATAAGTATAATGCAAACTGCTTTCCTGCTATTCTTTCTTTAAAAGCATGTACTACGAACTCTTGGTATTTTGATAGTGGTTGCTCCAAGCATATGACAGGTGTACCTAATTACTTAAAGAACCTGCATAATGTGTCTGGTGGACAATTTACTCTTGGTGATGGAAACAAGGCCTTTGTGAAAGGAGAAGGTAACTTGGATGTTGGAGGATTACCTAACCTTGACAACGTTCTGTAGAGGGTATGAAATCAAACCTACTTAGCGTAAGTCAGCTATGTGATCTATACGACTCAGTGTTGTTCACCAAGCGTAAGTGTGAAGTGTTTGATCGAAACCACAGGTGTGTTCTATCTGGTTATAGATCCTTTGATAATTGTTATAAAATTGATCAAACTGACCAAGTTGAACAGTGTCCCCTCGCCACCTCTGATATCACAGATATGTGTTGTCATCGACTGAGGAATTTGAATTTTCAGGATCTAACACGAAATATTAATGCAGGTTGTGTGAAAGGTGTTCCCCAACTAAACTCCAATACACCAGATTTATGTGGCGAATTTCTAATGGGGAAACAAACTGAGAGTATTGGAAGAGAAATACCAGAAGACAAAATCACAGAAGTATCAGTACCGACATCTTATGTCACAACTGAAGATGTTACCACTGGTAAAGAAGGTATGAAAACTTGCAATAAGCCCAAGGTTGACTACCAGGAAATAGTCAGGTATGTCTATCTCACTTCCACTGTTGAACCAAAAAACATCAAAGAAGCAATTCTTGATGAATTTTGGGTGTTAGCCAAGCTTGAGGAACTTGAGCAGTTTTCTCGAAATGACATGTGGGAACTGGTTCTGAGCAATGACAAGGTAAAGCAATTAGATGATGAGATATTTATCTCACAGAGCAAATATACCAATAACGTGGTAAGTAAATTTGGGTTGAAAAAGGCAAAGCCTTTAACAACACCAATGACCTCAATTGAGAAGTTGGGACGAGATTGTGAGGGCACAGACGTTGATTCCACACTATACAGGAGCTTGATAGGAAATTTGTTTTATCTTTCTGCTAGTAGATATGATATTTGTTTCAGCGTAGGTATTTGTGCTAGGTACCAAGCAAGCCCTAAAGAGAGTCATCTGAGTGCTGTAAAGCGCATTATCCGATATGTTAGTAGAACTCCCAAATTGAGAAAATGGTATTCAAAAGATACTAACAATTGTCTTGCAGGGAACAGTGATGCTGACTGGACAGGATATGTGGATGACAGAAGAAGCATCACAGGAGGTTGTGTCTACATGGGTAACAATTTGGTATCTTGGTACAGTATGAAACAAAATTCCATTTCCTTATCTAATGCTGCGTGTGAGTACATAGCTGCAGGTAGTTGTTGCACTCAACTTCTTTGGACGCAACATATGTTAAATGTCTATGGCTTTCATGAAAATCTCTTGCATATCTTCTGTGATAATGAAAGTGCTATAAATATCTCAAAAAACCCTGTCCAGCATTCTCGAACCAATCACATAGATCTTCGACACCATTTCATCAGGCAATTAGTTGAGCAGAAACGTGTGACTATAGATTATGTGTCCACAGACAATCAACTAGCTGATTTTTTCACAAAGCCTCTTGATTTCCTTAGGTTTGATTCCTTGCGTAAAGCGCTTGGAATTTGCCATGTGCAAAACTGAATTTTCTATGATAGTGCAATTAATACTTGTGTCCGGATTGCACTTGATTTCTTTTCCGGACATTATATGTGTCACCTGCTCATGTGATATCATTTTTTTTAGGAACAGTAATGATGGGAGTTTTCATTTTGACTAATGGTTGTGTGTTAGTTTTTGTGAATTAATTTGTGTTTCCACAGTTAGCCATGATAGAAGTGTGCTGCCCCCTCTATCGGGAGTGATCAATGTCTATGACCTCATTCATCTCAAAGATCATACTTCTATTGGAAGAATTATGCTACCGCATATGCATTCCTAACTTCTATTTAAAAGCTATGTGGATTCTTAAAGAGGTTGCCCTCCTAATGTCTGCTTGAACATCATGTCAAAAAAAAAAAAAAAAAAAAAAAAAAAAAAAAAAGAAGGTGAAAGAGGAGGAGAAGAAAAATAGTCCAAATTCAAAAAAAAAAAAAAAAAAAAAAGGGCGAAAAGTTGGGATGATATTCAAGCATATATTAGGAAATTCTCCTTGAAGTCCACGATCGAATTGCTGTGCTAAACGCATACGCATTCATAACCCTTAAAAATTACCTAAATTATGATTTCTTGAGTATGGTTATGGGGTTATAGTTATATCGTGCATCCAAGAGCTTGCTTGGTGGCCTTCTATTGTGATTCTCTTTAAGATTATCTAATTAATTCATGAAAACCAAGCCCTCAACTTTTAATCTTGTGATCTTCTTGAGTTTCTTTTCCTTAAAAAGATGTGATTTTTTTTTCTTCTTTTAAAATCTTTTTGATTTTTTTGGGCTTTGTGAATTTTTTTGGCTACTAGTTGTCTCTGGCCACGTGGCTATGGCCATGTCATCTGCCTTCTCTATTGTTTGATGTTTCGTGTGGAGAATATCTTGTTTGTTATTGGTCACGGATTTTGTGGGATCTTCTTCTGATTTGAAAATATCCGGTATTTGAAGAGTCCTCTCTTTTTCTGCCTCTTTTCTCGATCCATGTGCTTTAAATATCTGTCCCTTCTAGGGTTTCTGAGTTTATTGTGGCCTCTGGCTGACTGTTGATACATGGCTGTCTTGATACGTGATATGTTCGAATCTCAGAAGAAACGTTTGGGAATATATCATGATATTTGTGGGATCTGTTATCATCCTATCTTTTGGGCTTCTAGGATTTCTCAATATTTCTTATACTCGACCTCTCTCTCCAATATCTCTCTATGTTTTTCAAAAGCTACTCGTCTCTTGTCTTCTCTGTGCTCCACAGATTTACTATGGAAAGAGACAAATCAGTCGAGGGGTCTGAAATGAGGAAGCACAAACAACTGTGCATCGCCATCCGACAAGAAGTCTGGAAAAACGTCAAGGTCTGTGACGACAACAGTGGTCTCTGTAGTTCCCATCTCTCTCGTGGCAACAATACCGAAGCCCATACACATGTGCAGTCACCAGCCCCAAGCTCCAAATAAGCTGTTGTCTCTGATCCGCTGGACAATATTATGGTTGAAAGTGATCCTTCCATGTCTAAGCCAGAAGATGTTGGTGGTGAAGACCATGTCGCAATTGAAGAAGTTACTTTCAGCGCCCATGCGCAGCTTCGCCGGCCTCAAAGGAAGTTTGAGAGCAATTATTGTCTTGAGGATGAGTCATACGCTTCGAGTGGCCACCAATCTCTTTCTGAGCAGACTTATGCTACCTTTACTGCCGTATATCCAACTAGATCTGAGTCACCAAAATCTTCACAGAATCCTAACTTTCTGTTGATTCTCCATTGTTGGGTCTCGCGGTTACTTGCGAAGGGAAATTTTTCAATGTGGCTCCTGAATTGAATAAATATTTTTACCGGTGTTAGAATCAAATTATTGTTAAGCCCTTTGTGTCAATGACACCATAGCCGTTGTGATCACTGTATGCTGGGTTTCCCTGAAGCGTCACTCATGCCGTTTTTATCAACATTGGGGAGTACATCTTTGCTCAAAATGGAGCTCTTGCTAACTCTCGCACAAGATGTTGGAGTGTCTGTCTTTTCCCTCGTTGATCTATCACTCGTTGTCACAACATTTCTTAGTGGGAACTACAGCTTCTATGCCTGAACGACCAATCACTATTCATCCTAAGGTATTGGTTGGGCATTTTGATGATCCTCAAGAAGATTATTTGTCTGTGGTCCAGGTTGCTCTCAAGGCGAACAAGAGTTCACTTAATGACTCTGCCTCTATGACCTCTACTGTTGCTCCTGAAATTTGTGTATCAACGAGGATTTTACAAAACATCACATTGGTGTGTTAGCCAATTCCTGAACCGAGCGTGAGCATTTGTCGTTTCCTTCACTGATCTATCAGCTCTTGATCAAACAAGGCCTGTCCACTCGTGATGCCACTCTGTTGGATCCTCCTGGCCGTCCAATCACTATCCATGGTAAGGTCCTTTCTGAACATTTTGCTGATCTGCCTCCTGTCGATCCTTCTGCTGTTCAGACGGCCCCTCGCGCGAAAAAGACTCCCATTGTCTCTGCCTCTGTTCCGCCGCCAGTTGATGTGGTTACCAAAGATGCGCTCACCCGTTTTTAGGAGTCTATCCAGGCTCAGCTTGCTCAGGGATTTTCGTCTATTCAGTACCAGCTGCTTACGACTTTGGCACAGTCTGGTCAGAAAGGGGGAGTAGCAACAACTCCAGATGCGTCTAGCAGTTCTCATGATAATGATCTGCTCTCCGACTATGATTATTAAGGGAAGTTTCCTTGAAAAACCCTTTTTGTTGTCCTTTTAGGACTGTTATTGTTATGATTACTTCCATACCTTTTGGATATTACCTTGGTTATCTTTATTTTGTGCCTTGGGCTTGTTTTGGATAACTTTATGTTGCAGGAAATTTCTCTGTTACAACATCTATGTGTTGCAACTTCTATTGTACTAACAGTATGTGATGCAGGGGGAGTTAATCTTTTCTGCAAAGAGAGAAAATCTCATATGCAGGGGGAGTTCTTGTTAAATATGGATTCTGACCAATCTATTCCAAAGGGGGAGATTGTTGGCGCCATATTTCCGACTATTGAGGATCGAGGAAATCCGCCAAGTTTTGGAATTAAAAGATTGGCAAAGATTTGTTTTCCATATTTATTTTGGAATTTATTAGAGTCCTATTCTTATAATACTTCTATTAGGACTTAGATTTATTTCCATGTATTTCATTCTAGTTAGGTATCTTTTGTACTTATCTAGAATAGAAGTAGAAATCAACTAGGATTCTATTACCTAGTTAAAAAGATTTCTTGGGGTTCAAGTTAGGTCTTAGGGCTTATTTTCGTGGCTATATAAGCCTCCAAGACATACAAGAATCGTGGGCATTATTTGGGAGAAAAACCTCTTCATAGCATCGAAGTTTTGCCAAGGCGTTCTGCGGAGCAGGACTGTGCCATCGTTGCACTGTGTCAACATATAGAGATTTGCTGTATAGATCTCAAGGGAGATCAGCCGCGTTTTCTGAAGGGAGTTCAGGCTTGAAGAAAGTTCAAGGCACGCGGGTGGAGCTGTTGTTGGAAGAAACACGAAGTTCGAGTTGTGTACAAGAACGGCATATTACATAAAGAGGGAGTCTTTAGTGTTTTTAATAAGTCCTATTAATGTACACTGTAAATCTGAACTAGTGAAATCGTGTTTGCAGGTCCACGTGGATGTAGGGCACATTTGTGTCTGAACCACATTAATTCCTTGTGTTCATTTATTTGCTTTAAGTAGTTTATAACTGTGTTAACACAAGAATTATAGTTGTAACTGAATACTGTTTCCACACTTAACTGTTACAACTTAGGTTAATTGATTTCTATAGGCATATAAATCAACAATAATTACAACTCAACTATTTAGCAAGCAACACATGTCTTATTCTAGATTATTCCTCTGGGACCAAAAGTGAAAAATGGCAAACTTGGGGGACCAAAAATATAACTATCCCAACTTAGGATCACCCTCAGTGCCTTTCGGGCTTTATGATGTTCAAGGGTGGGAAACAAAAAATTATGGTGCATTTGCATCGGAGGATTTGAGGGAGGAAATTGAAATCCAGAATAACAAATCTATCGAGCTTGTTTGGGTTGAGTTATTTGACAATGAATTTCAAATCTACAGCTTCCACTTTTAATTATTTCTTGAATAATTGTGATTGATTTCAAACCCCTTCCTATTTGTTTTGATTTTAAATCCCTTCTATTTAAAAAAAATGAATTGGAGAAATTACACTTTTTGCTCCCAAGTTTTGCTCGATTTCATATTTGGTGCTCCATGTTCATAAAAAATAGATTTAGTCCCTCATATTTTGATAATCTAACACTTTTAGTCATTTTTGTCAATTTTTTGTTAGTATTAATGGAATCAAGCATGTGACCTATTTAAACTGACCGCCGACTAACAGTAAATTGATTGAAATGACAAAAAATGTCGAATTGTTGAAACATGAGGGACCAAAATGTGTTTTTGGTAAACATAAGAGGCTAAATGTGAAATAGGTGCAAACTCGAGTGACGGAAATCTTAATTTTCTCAATATGAATTTGTTATATATTCTTGAAGGATGATATGTTACTAATAATTTATGAATACAAGAGTTTATTTTATGGTATGCCGGGTGAAGTACATTCTATATATTATTAGGGGCTATTTGTTAAACACCTTTCATTGAGAATTTACTTCTCGATAAATCCTTAATTTGTAATTGATATTTAACATAAATTTATTGGGCCGAAAAAACCTTATATGCCCCCACTTATTAGTATCATTATTTTAAATAAAAAATACGGTGAATTAAATGCAGAATCCCTTCAAAAAACCGCATTACCTAAAAATTCTTCTAATATTTCTCTCTCCAAAATCCTCCCAATATCGCTCCACAAATCTCGCACCCAACTTTCCTAGTATCTCGAAAATCCATTTCATTTTTTTTCTCTTGATCTCCAAATTTTGCATCAATGGCTTCACGTTTAGTGTAAGAAATCTAATATTATTTTCGGACAAAAACTTCTTCTCTTTCGGGAAAACAATATACATAAATTGGTTCAACATCACACAAGCTTTTTTGGTAAAAAATTGACGTGTATTACAGTGGAAATGGCAAAATTCACTTTGCATAATAGTAGATTCAATAATATGGGAAGGTCAAATTTCATGGATTTAATAAGGAAAGGGCATAAACCACTTTGCGCGCGAAAATCACTTTGTGCGCAAAAACCACTCTGCCTGCAAAAACCACTCTTACATTTGTGTAAGCATCAACACAACGTGTACAGTGCACCATACACATACAAATCTTATATATATCAACAAAATGTGTACATACACATACAAACTACTGTCCAACGTAAATCAATACAAAACTTCACATATAACCCATCTTAAATTCTCATGTGAGCCGAAAGCCACCATATGAATCGGCACAACCGCCGCTTGTACAATGACACAAACAAATTATTATTTATGTTAGTTACAATTTTGATTCCACATAAACAGGGATGTGCAATCAGTAAGCGTAAATGTTGAAATTAATTGAGAAACTGCTCATTAAAATATTTCTGTAAAAAATATTATATATATTCTCTAATAACATATATTAAAAACATGTGTATTAATTAGTACGAGCATAATAGTGATAATTAAGGATTTTTAATTAATAAAAGCTCTTTCGGATTTATCTTAAAAATGAAAAATAAATTTGGGCCTAATGTAATGACCCTTGTGTAATGGGGGAGTTTTATCAAATTATCCAATATTATTATTTGGGAAAAAATGTAAAGTGTTGTAAATAATCAATAGTGTTGGTTTTCCTAATCATAACCACTTGATGGTTACTTCCACTATTTTCTTAACTTACTACTACTTGGAAAATCTATTTAACTTTCTGGCGGTTTATGCTTATATTAATGAGAAAAACTCCCTCACCATCTAATCTCTTTAATTTTCTCTGTACTCTCTAAGGATTTGTGTTGGTGGAAATACCTACAAGCAAGTGCAAGTATCGTATAAGTAATATAATGGACTAAAAGTCTGAGTATCGGTCCCACGAGGAATATTCAACCGTCTAATCCTAAACGCTAGATTCTCACAAATATGTTCAAGCCCACCCTACACAGTCGAAAAAACTGATTGATTTATTCTAAAATTAAACTAAATTATCTAAATTAAAATGCAAGCAAAAACAAGTAAGCAACTAACACGTATCAAAGTAAAAATCCCTAGGACTTTATCTTCCCCCTATGTGATTACCGATCCTCCAATTTCCTTAGTTATGCAAGCAAATAATTCGGATTACTAACCTGAAATGCTAAATTGATCATAACCCGCTTCCGCGTGTATTATGATTCTATTATTTTGGACTAAATTACTGTATTCCTACGCAATTCAATCAAGAACAAAGCATTAAACACAAATCTCAATAATGGCTACCTAAAGGCTCTTCTACCACAGTTCTAATATATTGTTAAACCGATCTTCCGAGTCATGCATTCAACAATAATAATAAACCATATAAAGTGATAAAGTTCATGCACATAATAAGTGAAGTAGAAGAAACAATCCAGGATTAAAACTTGCATGAAATCATAGAATTGGGTTCACATCCCACATAGGGTTCGAATAAAATCCTAGAGAGAAAGACTTAATTAGCTACTCGTAATTCTTATGATAAACAAAATAGAATTCATAAAAGAAATAATAAAAAGTATGCATGAGTCTTCGTCAATCTTCGTTCTTCGTGTTTTGTGGTGTATAACTTCTTGATAAGAAAGTAGTGTAAACCTAATAGGAATCAATTTCCGCCACTTTCCCCCACCAGTATTTGGCCTTTGATTTTTACCATGTTGGAGTCCGAATGTTGGAAAGTTGCGTGAAATAAGAATTGTAGCCCTTGAAATCAGCTTTCCAATGCTGCTAAAATCAACTTAATTGGAGTTCGTATGAGAGAGATATGCTCGAAATGGTGGACACTGCCAAAGCTGTTGTGAGATTCCTTCTTCCAATTTGAGTTATTTCCTTATTTGCAAATTTTTCCTTTTTTTTGATCATTTTTTCTTCAGAGACACTTAATTCTCGTTTTTCACCTATAAAACACAAAACCAATAAATTAAAGCACAAATATAATTAAATCTAAACAAACAATCCACGTAAAGTAAATGTATTGAGTGTAAAATCTACACTCAACAATTTATTCTTTGCATTCTCTCTTGCTTTCTTTATATTGTTGTGTCTATTGTAATATATTACATGATTCCACAATCACCAAACCAGATGGCCAGTTAAATAGGCCATTTTAAACATAAAGAGAAAAATGAAGAGGTTTTAAATAGTAGCAAAGGTGCACATTTTATATTACTTTTATCGTTGTTGGATAGCACTAGCAGATGTTGGAGCTAAATACCTAACACGCAAGTGCACGTATTGCAAACAAGTAATAAAAGTGGACTCGTGAGAGTCGGATGTCAATCCCACAGGGAATACTCAAATTATATAATCCTAAGTACCAAATTCTAACAACTATGATTCTTATCCAGCCTACGCAAGTTTGTTAAATTAAATCAATTAAACAATTAAACTAATTATGAAAGCAAATAAACACGAGAAAATATCAATAAAAACGGACCTAGGATTTTATCTTCCCCCATATACAAGAATTGCTCACCCAAAACCCCTCAATTATGAAATATATGATTCCTGATTATTAACCCGAGACACTAATTTACTCATAACCCGTTGTCGCGTGTATTATGAGTCTATTATTCATAAACGGTTCACTATATGTCTATGCAAACCAATTAAAAATAAAGCCTTAACTAACAAGTCTCGTAAATGGCTACCTAAGGTGATATCTGTATGTCTACGACACCACATACAATCGACACACTCATCCGGTGAAAACTACTCGAAGGTTCTTATACTTACCGTCTAATTATCAAAATAGCTCTGTCTATCGAGTCAATCCCCATAATCACAGATAAAGCACATAAATTGATCAGGTTCATGCACTAACAATCATAACAAGTAGAAGAAATAATCATAAAATCATAATTGCATAATCTCAAGAAAATGGGTTCACCATCCCCACATAAGGTTCCAACAAAATCCTAGATTAAACACTTAGCTACTCATGTTCTCTACGAAAAACATAATAAAAATATAAAAAGACATAGATTAAGAAAAGATAGATAAAAGAAAAATTGTGATGAAGATTGTGTCCAAAAGTCCTTTAATTCATGCTTGGTTAAATAGATCTCCCAACTTGGTCGATGATTTTAGGTTTCCTTGTGTGATTAAAAGTCCAAAATTGTCTCCAGCGTGTTTTGGCGCGGCCGCGCGAAAATCAGTGTAATTCTCACACGGCCGCGCGAGAATCGCCGAAACCTTTTGTACAAAATCTGCAATTGGCGCGGCCGCGCCAAAAATAGGCTAAATTTGGCACGGCCGCGCGGACCAATTTTCAGCATATTTTTGTTTTCTTCCGTTTTTGCCGCTTTTTGACTTTTTTGGCACGTTTCGTCCTTGGAACTCCCAAATCGTCAAGTTGTACCTAATATACAATAAACAACTCATTAAGCATCATTAAATCAATAAAGGTATACAAAAATCCTCGTAAGAAAGTATACATTGAGTGTAAAATATACACTCAACAGCAGACAAAAGACAAATTGGAAGTTAGATGTAAACAATCGCTAATTTGGAGTCGTGTAAACAAGTTATTGTACCAACTACTCAAAATATAATTAATCAAAAAAATAAATTGTATTTTAAGGTTAAGAGATCTGAAAAGACTTTATCAACTTGTTTTTTTGGCAATTAGTCAAAATTACGTGCAAGTAATTAATGACATAGACTCCATATATAATATTCAAAAGAAGCTTGGTAATGCATCGTGTGAGCTACTTTCATTTCTCTCTAAATTCCTTCCTATTCATTCCTCTCTCTAAAGTTGTGTTTCTTATTTCCCATTCATTAATTTGTTAATCTTGTAAGAAGGAAGTAAAATGGCTTTTGCTGCTCTTCATTCTCTTGAACAAACCATAGACCATATTCTAAATTGTGATATTTATTCCTTTACTCATGAAAATTCATCAATCATATCTATGAATACAAATATTGCTTCACTTCGAGAATTTCTTGGATAATTTCCAGATAAAGTCAACAACACTTTGGAAGGACAAATCAGAGATGTAGCACACGATGTAGAAGATGTGATTGAAAATTTTAGGTTGTCGAGGATGCACTCGTTACATATCAAGTGGATAGCGAAGGTTAAGTTTAGATTCCAGTTTCGCAGAGTATCGATGCAAATTCATTCAATTGCTGGAAAGGTAGACCTAATGAAAGAGGTCTCTCTCGGTAATCACGATTCAAATGTTGTTACTTCATCGTTAATACTTCCACCCTTCCTCGAAAAAGAAGCCATGGTTGCTTTTGATGACGATTTGATGGCCATAAAAGAGAGGCTTTGTGGAGAACCAGCCAGACTCACTGTCATCCCAATTGTTGGTATGGGAGGTATTGGTAAGACCACTCTTGCTGCAAACGCTTATAATGACCTATTAATCACCGAGCATTTTCACACGGTGGAGGATCACGTAGGTCGAGGTCGCGGGCGCGAATGGAGGTTTGCGGTAGAGGAGCGTGCGGAGAGGAGGAGCACAAGCGCATAGCGTGGTTGGAGATAACGGCGCATACGCTGCGCGATTGGCGCATAATCAAGTTGAGAGTAGATCGGTGTTGTAGTTTTGTGTTAATCACTGTTGTGGAAGAATAATAATAAATATATTATTATTCATTCTCTTTTATTTTCATTATTTTTTTTTTCTGGGCGGCGCAGAGCGCGCACACGATGGGGCGCGGGGCGCAGGCGTATTGGGCGCGCGGGGAGCGGGACGCAGGTGTGTTGGGCACGCGGGGCGCGAACGTGCGATGTGGCATAGGGAGCGGGGCGCTCGCAAGGCTGGGGCGCGGGGCACGAGGCGCGCGCGGGACAGATGAGCGGGGCGCGAGGCGCGCGCGGTAGGGGAGTGGGGCGCGTGCACGCGACAAGCGCAGGGTTGGTGGGGCGCGCACGCGCGAGGAGGGCGCGCGCAGGCTGCGGCTGGGGTGTGGGGCGCCCGCTCGTGGGCTGCTTGGGAGCAGGGAGCCTGTGCGCGGGCTGCTGGGGAGCGAGGAGGGCTCGCGCGGGCGAGCGGTCAGGGAGCGCGTGGGCTACTGGGGAGCGGGGCGCGCGCTTGCGTGCTGCTGGGGCGCAGGGCGTGCGATGCAACTGGATTTTTTTTTGTTTGAGCTGGTTGATATCCACCCCATTGGGGGTTTTCTTATCCTTGGGGTAGAGAAATGATACGCAACTTTTAGGATGGGATGTCTAATTCTTTTGGATAGAAATGTAAGAGGGTTTACCACCCTTGAGATGAGATGTTCAACCAATGGAATGAGATGCCCAACCTTGGGGCGAGATAGCCCCCCAGCTTAGGATGAGGCGATCACGAACCTTATTTTTTTTTTTATTTTTTTTTTTTTTGAGTAAATTCAAATTCATTACAAGGGGAAGTAGGGTAGGGGGGGACTCGAACCATTGACCTTCATCCTATTGGTAAAGGCTAGGTACCAACTCTTCTAATGAGGGTTGGTCGATCACGAACCTTGTTATTGTGTTGAAATAATCCAAATGTCATTAACATAGTTGGAAGGAGGAGCTTGTAAGGGTGAGGTGTTGCCTCTTGGAGGTGAATGTGTGTGTTGTTTCCCAATTCGTATTTCTCGGCGATGAGTGGATTGTTGTATCCGAAATCGAGGGTCCGAAGTGGATGCCCACGACACACTCGTTTGGTGGTCGTTACCTTATAGCGGTGGATGTGCAACGGGTGGAGCCATAGAAGGAGCATTGAGTCCTGCTATGGCGATGTATTGTACCACTACTTTAGTGGCAACACAACTTGAATCTTCCGTGATTATACGCTGAAGGTCCTCTTCAGTTATCTGAACCGTTCGAGAAGCAAGTGGAAGTTGATGTTGAAACTTCCGCGATCATACGCTGAAGGCCCAATCGGTTATCTAAACCATTCGAGAAGCAAGTAGAAGTTAATCTTGTTGAAGCTTCCGCGATCATACGCTGAAGGTCCTTATCGGTTAACTAAATCGTTCGAGGAGCAAGTAGAAGTTGATCTTGTTGAAGCTTCAGCGATCATACGCTGAAGGTCCTCATCGGTTGTCTGAACCATTCGAGGAGCAAGTAGAAGTTCATCTTGTTGAAGCTTCCGCGATCATACGCTGAAGGTCCTCATCGGTTATCTGAACTGTTCAAGGTGCAAGTAGAAGTTGATCCTGTTGAGGACCCAGTGGGGCCTCGCGAGGATGAACTTGTGTTGGATCCCGAATGCGGGGAGGGGAATTGGCAAGCCAGAGCCTCCATGAGGTGGGAGGTTGTTAGCGTTGAAGGGCCTCATCGGTTATTTGAACCGTTCGAAGGGCGGGAATAAGTGGATCCTGTTGAGTATCTAGTGGGACATCACGAGGAGGGTCTCATGGTGGATCCCTAGCACGGGGAGGAGGAAGTGGCAAGCTAGAGCCTCCACGAGGTGGGAGGTTTTTAGCAGTGTCACACTCCCCTGAGCAGATGTCTCAAGGCCATCTTGCGCGCTACGTGATCTTGTCTGCCTTTCCACAGACGACGCCAAAATGATGATGCTAATTACTTAGATCACCTGGGATAGTGTGGTAAATGTGTTGGAAGAGCAAAGTGGATCAGTAGCTCGCCAATTAGATGGTCATGAGGTCCCTGCGAAATAAACACACGTGAACTAAGCTGGGTGTTAATCCGGCGGAAACCCCTCTGACGCTCAAGTCAGATGTACGGATCGTGGAGATGGTAGAGAGAATATGTGCTCTAGAATACTGGTGAATAATAGAACGTATCTTAACAAATGAGTAAAAACCTCTATTTATATGTCGTTGGTTGGGTTGGGTTCACTTTGTTGGGCCCAAGCTTTTTTTAAGGTGTTTGGGCTTTCGTGCAGCGGGCCCAATTATTAGATAAATTGTGGGGCCTTGGGTCGACCCAATTAGGTATTACAACCACTGGCACTATGCAATTTCACTACTTTCGGTGAAGAAATTGTGTATTTGGTCTTCCACCAATTCCATTGAATTTTACACAAAATAATAAATAAATAATATTACATCATTTTCCTATTGACATAGAATAGCATTTGATTTGCTCTCCCATAGTATTTTACCAAATATATCACAAAATAACAAATTAAATGTTAATCATAATTTTAGTCTATTTGATTTTCAAAATATTGATTTATAGATCCGGGTATAAGTATATTGATTATATAATCTAGCTGATCACCTTTATCCCACAAATGTGCTACCAACCTTTTCTTTCTTCATTATTATGTTCTCCTTGATTTATCAGATTTCTGATAATGCATATATTTAGGCTCGTTCGGCTGTCGTTATAAGGTTCTAGAATAAATAGTAGGGGCTAATAACATGTCCGGTTGGCAAAATTCACATTTTTTCAAACCCGATACTAAAATCAAAGCCCGCTATTAAATGTTACTTTTTCATTAAATTAGTATAGCACCATTCCTCCTGAGATTAATTTAATAGGGGTGACTAAAAAGGAAAAAATACAATTTTATCCTTAAAATCATATTTTGTTATTGTAAACTAAGTGGTTTTATAGACAATTCATATATAATAACTGATTTTAATAAATTTAATAGAAAATCTAATCAAAGAAACCGAACATGCTACTAACTAAATAACTAATTAGTCAGTAGGGAGTTAATCCAATCTCATGTAAGGACCAAACACATTTATATTCATTTAAAAAATAAAAATAATATAATAATAAAATAAATGAATTATATTTTGAACACTAATTAATTAATTAATTAACTAATATATTTACTATAAATATATTTATAAATTGGTAATCATATGAAAGGTTAATGTAATAATTTTATATCCTAATTATAAAATGGTGTTACTTACACGAAATCCTATTTTAAATTTTATATTTAATAGGAAAAATAGAATTTGGAGGAGGATGGAAGATGCCCTAACAGCAGGTTTATGTACAAATCTGAGAACAAACGGTCGTATTTGTTAGTGAAGTTAGTGGGTATATATTATATTCAATCCACTAATTTGCACCTAAACTAGATTATGATGGAATTGACTATGTACAGCTTGTCACCTAATCATTGTCCAACCCTAGCTTGGTTGTAGAGAGGTCACGCTTCTTCCATTAATTATTAAATTGATTTATATTTTCCCTCTCAGATTTCGTCACAAGTTTCTATCAAGTTAAACATAGAAGAATCCAGAATATATTTTTAGGGTCAGTTCTGACTATAGGCGGAGAGACGGTCGCCTCGATCACCTGATTTTTACGAAAAAATAGGGGTCCTCAAATAATTTTTTCTACACTTAAAATATACTAGTCATTGTCATAGTATTAAACGATATTTAACATATATAAAATATTTCAACAATTTGAAAAACCATAACCTATGTAGAACGAAAACTTGAACTTCATAACGTTTCCACATTTTGTGTTGGCACTCGAAGACACCTGTCGGACCCCTTTATCTGATGGACAATTTTGTAATTTCTAAAAAGTTAGAAACATGTTTGAGTAGTAAAGTTTCAAATAATTTTGTTGATTCCCTAATTATTTACATGATTGAATGATCAATTGTCAATTGATAGTTGATAGTAAAATTTATTTTGAATACATTTGCATAAAATTTATAGTTGATTGTCCGTTTACTCGTTTCCATGAATCACCGTTTCCGTATCCTTGCTACATATACCATAATTATATTATTTTACATATATAGTTTAAGTATTTGTCGGGATTTTTTACACTTATGCTTGTATTTGATGTGAATGGAATCTTTCAGATCAATCTATATATAATATAAAAAGAGAATCTATGCCCTCAATGATTGACATGTGGCAAATGATGATGTCATTTGTCAAAATTGCTTAGTTGGAGTTCAATTGATGAGGTGGATTCTTCAATTGATTATGTGTCATTTTTATTTAGGTATGTTTTTAAGTTCTTTCCTATTTCACATTTACACAATCATTTAATAATTACCACATATTTATATATAATATTTCAGGAATTTAATTTCCTATCATTTCTAAAAATATTATATTTTTTATAGTTTTAATTTTTTGAACTATATTTTTCGTCTGTTCTTTTTTTTTTTTAAATTCAGAACACTCAATTTTTTAACGAATATTCGATTTTTTATATCATATTTTACACACTATTTTTTTATAGCGAAATAATTATTATTATATTTAATTATCAATACACGGTTGATTAATTGTTTTTATCTCACGTTTTTAATTTAATTTTCCGAAATATATTTTTCGAATGTCTTTTTTTATTAAAAATAGAACACTCATTTTTTATGATATATATTTTGGAATTTAGTTTTTTAAATAATAATATTCGAAAATAATAATAATAATACTAATAATTATTATTTTTACAAATCATTAATAATTATTAATCACTATACATGGATTTTTTTTGTTTAAATATTTTGCTAACTTAATGTATATGTATTAATTTAATTTTATAAATATTAATAACTAAACAACATTTAAAATTTGAAATTAAAATTTTTGTATTCCAAATTTTGAATTTCAAATATTTTTTTACTATAAATTATCAATCATTCCCCAATTTTATGTCATATAATTTGATTTCTTACCTATTTAAGTTGATTGGTTTTGATTCATATGGTTAATTCATGGAAAATATCTAATCAAATAATTGGTAAGATTATAACATTAAATGTGTATTTCCATAAGAACTTACTATTTATTTTTTTATTATATAAAATTCAAGTATAAATGCCCTTCATTCCAATCCATTTCACTCACTCATACTCTCCACCCGAATTTTACACTCGCATAAAAATAAAAAAAATAGGTCAGCCCGAAATGGCTGCAAAGAGGAAATATTGTATTTTTTTGTTGTTAATATATTCATAGTTTTACATGTTCTTTATTTCATTATTTTGATATAATGTATGTGTCTAATGGTTATTTACACATATACATGTATTTAGTCTAACATGTTATTTGTAGTTTGTTTATGTTATTTTTGTAGATATTATGGATAATATCGACATATGGGCTATGTGTGACGACATTGGTTGCGTCAAAGGAATAGAAAGAATTTCGTGAATCTCATATGAATTGTGCGAGAAAAAATACTCATTTTTTTCAATCCTTAAAAGACCGTCATCGAAGTGATAAATGTAAAACATTATATGCAATTATCAATTTTCTATTCTTTATATATATGTCTGTAATTATTTTTAATATTGTTTCATCAAGCTCATTTAGTATATGGTTATATATGCAATTTCGCTATTTAAAATTTTATATATTTTATTTTTTAATTCGTGTAAAGTTGGATCATCTGTCGTTTGTTTTTGGAAACTTATTGTTTTCGTCTTTTTTTCTTGATTTGTTTCACTTAACTACATTGAAATGTTGAGTGCTAATATATTATCACTAATTCATTATATAGTAATTATATTGTTTTATAATTGTACATTAATTTAGTTTATTAATGCATTATTATATTAATGGAATGGTAATATGTCAATTAATGGAATAAAATATTGTATCGAGTTGTCCTTTTTATATACTCAATCTTAGGAAATTATAATATATTAATTGAATAGTAATATGTCAATTAATGGAATGAAATATATTTAAATTGTCATAAATAATTTAATAAATGGTATATATAAGTAACATATTTCAATATTATTCCATTAAATATTTAATGAAGTAATAAAACGCATTATTAACTAGATTTTTATTTTTTATTACATTTATTACGAATTAATTATTTTAATAATTTTTAATTATATAAATTACTTTATTTATTTAATTTTCCTAGCATTTTTCATTATGATTTTTTTTTTGTATTTTCGATAATGTTGTAACATAAGTATTTGTAATGATTATTTTGCATATCAACTTATACTTTAGAGAAGAAAAAAAAATATGTCTTACATTAGCATAAAATAATAATTTGATTTGATTTGTTTGATATTCTTATTAAAAGTATTGATTTTAAGGATAAGATTAATGACTTGATTTCATTTGTTTGATATTCTTATTTAAAGTATGAATTTTAAGGATATGATTGATCACTGATTTTATTTGTTTATTTATTTTTTGTTATGTTTGTCTTTGTTATATACAAATTGATATTATTTAGGTTTCTATTTATTACTGTATCAAATCAATGTGTGTATTATGCTAAATAAATTATGAGCATAATATTTTATACCTAATAAACACATAAAAGTGGTAATATTTTAAAAGCCATGTTATATTAAAATTGGTTACTTTTGTTATGTTTCCTTGGTTATGTTATTTCTGATTTTGATTAATTCATTACTATTTAATGTTATTATCAAATCAATACATGTGATTTGAATAATTTTTTTAGTAACCCCTAACAATCGCATTTATTTATTATGCATCTCAATAATTTCGGATTCTTATTAATTCTAATTGTTTGAATTTGTTTGATTTGTTCTAACCGAGTAACACAAAAAATAATAAAATATATTGTTTGCTTAAAGTTATTTTATTAACTTATTTAGTATGTGAAAATGAAGTATAAAGACCATCAACACAAACTGATCATTTATCTCATTCTTTCTCAACACGTTTTGTTATGATCATGCTAAACCAAGGTCCTCACCTTAAAACTTTTTTTTCTTCATATTTATGTTTTGTAATTTCATAATGCGATCAGTATTGTGCGATGTGCATGCTCGCTTTGAAGCATTTTTCAGTAATGAATCAGCTTACTCTATTGGTTCGTATCAGTTAACTAGTTTAAAATCAATTGAATAAGTTAATTCAAATAATTTCACTCAATTGTAAATTAGTTATTTTTGGTTTTTGGCCCAAATGTGTTTTGGGCCATAGAGCCCAATTGTCATCAGTTATTATACACCACCATTTGAGTTAGGCCCAAAAGAGTAAGTGAGCCCAAGTCCAGATCTGAGCCAAATCCATCCGTTGGATTTCTGGCTAAATCTGGACCGTTAATCCCCTCACTTAAATACTCTCTTCTCTCTCCTCTTGCCTCTCATTCTGAAACCCTACCTCTTCTCTCTTCTTCTCCGCCGCTCCTGCTTCTGTCTTCTTCCTCCCTTGTACTGCCTTGACTGAGTTATAGCTGGAGGTCAAAGAGCATGGTACAGTGCTGACTTTGACTCTCCGGTACAGCCTTCACCGGCTCTATTTGACTTCAGTCTCTTTAAATACTGGCATGGAGGTTGGAAGAGGGTAAGACAGAGAAAGCCCTAAATACGACCTAAATCCCTCAGTTTTCTACTTCGTGAGTTCTGAAATTGGGGTTTTGGTGAGTGGGTAAGCTTGAGTGCTTGATCTGTTCTTCATTTGTGGTTTTCTGGGTAATCTAGGGTTTGAGTGTTGAGAGAGAAAGAAGATCTGTTCTTCTTGAGGTACTCTGGTGGTGTATATTGGATGTGTGAATCTCTGTTGTGATAATTGGAAGACTAAGCTGAAAATCTCAATCTATTTATTTTGCCATTTATTCAACCTTTCATTCTTTTCTTTCCTTTATACATATCTATCTATATATATATATATATATATATATATATATATATATATATATATATATATATATATATATATATATATATATATATATATATATATATATATATATATATATATATATATATATATATATATATATATATATATATATATATATATATATATATATATATATATATATATATATATTCTCCTTGGCAGTAATCAATACTGCTCAAGGGGGACTTATATATTTATCAGTAGGTTTATGGAGCTGGGCTGTTTGATACCCTACAGTGGTATCAGAGCTATGGCTATATGTCACGGCCCGCGAGTTTTGACCCAACCCCTTGTCGATTTCCCTTGAGTTGGGGAGGTTAAAGAGTCCAAGAATTAGCCCAAGTAGGGTTAGGCCCAAGTTGGCCCAATTGTATAGTGGTAGGTAGAGCCATTTTTGGTAGGTAGAGGTAGGTGGTGGTAGGTAGAGACAATCAAGGGATTGTTCCGCTCCCATCCGTTAGATCATATCGATCTCCACCGTCCATTGAGGAGGTGGTCTTGTATAAATAGAGGTAGGGTCCCCATTTGTATTCATTCAAGAAATCCAACAAATCCAACAATACTCTAGCAATAAAGTACTTTTCCTACCAACTCTCTTGTCTTCTTACTTTCTTTCTTCGTTTCCCATCACTTAGCATTCGCAACACAATTCGGGAGAGGCTGACTTAGCTATCGCGAGGGGCGAGAAGGAGCTAAGGCCGCACGGTTCTTTGTTAAGGGAACAAGTCCGTGACAAGTGGTATCAGAGCTCGGCTAAGGGCTTTGTGTTGATCGAATACTCACCGATGGCGAACGTCGAAGATATTTCGTACGTAACTGAGGGACGTGGCAGGGAGGCCCACGTAAACAACAAGAAGAAGAGGGACCACAACAAGGCTCGTGGGGAGAGTACCAGTACCGAGGCCGTGCTAACGGATCATGGCGAAAGACTCGAGAGGCTCGAGAATAACATCGCCATAGCGGAGCTTAGCGAAAGATTCGAGAAGCTCGAGCACGATACGGAGGTGTTGGAGAATCACGTCGCCGAGCAACTCGACTTGTTTAGGGACAATGAGACGTTGCGGGAGGAACGGTTGGATCGATTTGAGGCTATCATCCAATCCCTCCAAGACAGCATCGAGGGAATGCGCGACGACTTGGCCTTGTGCAAAAAGGCCGCCGCTAACGGTAGCGTTGGTGTTACTTCGAGTCCAAGGGTGGACTGCCTGAAGCCAACGGGATTCAACGGCGTAAGGGACGCCAAGGAAGTCGAGAACTTCCTATGGAGGATGGAGCAATACTTCGAGGGTATCGGTCTAGTCGACGAGACGACTAAGGTAAGAACTTCTTCCCTTTACCTTTCCGATACAGCAATGTTGTGGTGGCGTAGAAAGCACGCCGATATCGAGAAAGGCATTTGCCGAATCGATACTTGGGAAGAGTTCAAGAGGGAACTCAAGCGACACTTCTACCCGGAGAACGTCGTTTATGAGGCTCGAAGGAGGTTGAGGGAACTCAAGCAACGAAGTTCAATCCGCGAGTACGTGACGGAGTTCACCACCCTCACCCTTCAAATTCCCAACCTTTCCGAGGAGGACCTTCTTTTCCACTTCACCGATGGGTTACAAGGCTGGGCCAAGCAAGAACTCCACCGACGAGACATCAAATCCGTCGATGAAGCTATTGCCGCCGCCGAGTCTTTAACCGAGTATCAACCGAGAGAGCCGTTGCGAAAAGAGAAGTGGAGCCCGACTAAAGGCGGAGAAGAGAGACGGGACAATCATGGTCGGGACTACCGAGACAACCGAGACCCAAGGCGAGCGTCAACCTCGAGGGGAGGAGACAAAACATCCTCACGCCATCAACTTGAAGAGAAGAAGAAGTCGTTTGTGCCTAAGGGAGGATGCTTCGTGTGCCAACATGGGATCGCTCCAACTTCTGAACGCCTTAAAGGCTAATCCGATGCCGGCAACATCAAGCAAGGGGCTGATGTACGTGGAGGCCCGCATCAACGATACCCCAACAAAGGTGATGGTAGACACGGGAGCGACCCACAACTTCATCACCGAAGACGAGGCCAAGAGGGTTGGCCTACGGTGGACTAGACGAGACGGTTGGCTCAAGGCCGTTAACGCGAAAGCACAACCGCTCAACGGTGTAGCACGAGACGCGGAGCTACACTTAGGCACTTGGAAGGGCCAAGTGGATTTTTCGGTAGCACCGATGGATGACTTCAAGGTGGTGCTAGGCATGGACTTCTTCCGCAAGGTAATGGCTATCCCAATGCCTTGTTTCAATTCGGTTTGCATTTTAGAGAAGGGGACACCTTGCATGGTGCCGGCCACCAGCGGCCCCACCAAGGAAGAAAGCACGCAACCAAGGCAACTGTCGGCCATACAAGTTGCCAAGGGAGTTCGACGGGGCGAGCCGACATTCTTAGCCGCTTTAAAGGAGGAAAGCCCGCCCAACGACAAAGAGGAGGACGTGCCACCGATCATCCAAACCGTCTTGGAGGTCAATCAAGACGTAATGCCACCGAATTTGCCCAACAAGCTTCCACCTAGGAGGGAGGTGGACCACGCTATCGAGTTGGAGCCGGGAGCTAAGCCACCCGCCATGGCTCCCTACCGCATGTCACCGCCGGAGCTTGAGGAGCTCCGAAAGCAACTTAACGAGTTGGTCGAGACGGGGAAGATCCGACCATCGAAGGCACCTTACGGCGCACCGGTCTTATTCCAAAAGAAGCACGATGGTTCTTTGAGGATGTGCGTGGACTACTGTTAAGTATATATTTTTATACTTTATTGTACCTTTTTATTTGAGCTTTTGGTGTGATTTAACGATAATTGGTGCTTAAAAAGTTGATTTATTGTATTTTATGTATAAATTGAAGTATTGGAAAAGTTTGGGGTCAAAACTGCAATTTTGGAGAAAATGGGCCAAAAGTGAAATAATCAAAAAATGCTGAAATTGGCTGAAAACAGGCCCGCACGGCCGTGCCAAAATTGGCCTATTTTTGGCACGGCCGTGCCAAATGCTGAATTTGGGCAGAAGGTTCGGCGATTCTCGCGCGGCCGTGCGAGAATTGCACTGATTTTCGCGCGGCCGTGCCAAATCACGTTGGAGGCAATTTTGGACTTTTAAACACACAAGGAAACCTAGAATCATCTACCAAGTTGGGACAACTATTTAAGCCCAAACCAAGCACGAATCACGGGAGACTTTTGACACAACCTTGGAGCAAGAGGAGCGAGAGAACGAAGAATTGAAGACGGAGAATTGACAACTCTTTATCACAATTCTTCTTTTATCTATCTTTTCTTAATCTTTTCTTTTTATGTTTTTATTTTGTTTATCATAAGAATTACGCGTAGATAAGTTTTTAATCTAGGATTTTGTCGGAACCCTATGTGGGGATGGTGAATCCGTTTTCTTGAGATTATGCAATTATGATTTTATGATTATTTCTTATACTTGTTATGATTGTTAGTGCATGAACTTGATCAATTTATGTGCTTTATCTGTGATTATTGGGATTGACTCGATAGAGCTATTTTGATAATTAGACGGTAAGTATAAGAACCTTCGAGTAGTTTTCACCGGATGAGTGTGTCAATTGCATGTGGTGTCGTAGACATACAGATATCACCTTAGGTAGCCAATTACGAGACTTGTTAGTTAATGCTTTATTCATAATTTGTTCGCATAGACATATAGTGAACCGTTTATGAATAATAGACTCATAATACACGCGACAGCGGGTTATGAGTAAATTAGTGTCTCGGGTTAATAATCATGAATCATATATTTCATAATTGAGGGGTTTTGGGTGAGCAATTCTTGCATAGGGGGAAGATAAAATCCTAGATCCGTTTTTACATTGATACTTTTTCGTATTTATTTGCTTTTTTAATTAGTTTAATTTATTTAGTTGATTAATTTGACAACCTTGCGTAGGCTGGATAAAAATCGTAATTGTTAAAATTTGGTACTTAGGATTAAATAATTTGCGTATTCCCTGTGGGATCGACATCCGACTCTCACGAGTCCACTTTTACTACTTGTTCGCGATACGTACACTTGCGTGTGGGTATTTAGCACCCAACAAGTTTTTGGCGCCGTTGCCGGGGAATACGGCTAAATTATCTATTTATTCTAATATCAAATTTGAGCAATTTTTCTTACTTCAGCCATTTAATTTTTATTTTTATTTTTATTTTTAATTTTTATTTTTTGTTGTTTTTGTTTCATGTCTGGTTACAATGTTCGGGCACCTCAAACGGGATATGAATGGCTTACATCTGACGAATACCTCCAAAACACCTATGATATGCCTCCGTTTTGTTCAGCATGTGGTGGAAATCATTATTCCGATCAATGTTGGGTATCACCAATAGCGACGAATTTCGACGAAATTACCAACGGAGGTTATCGGAACACTTACACCCACAACTTATACGAGCAAAGCTTTCAAGATCAAGATTTGAACGAGTTTCAACATAGAGAGCCACAATTTGATGATTTTCAAAATTATTATCCAATGCAGCAGCAGCAGACCACTGATGACCAACCTGATTTGGTATCCATCATTGGCGAATTCATGAAGTCCACTCAAGCATCATTTCGAAACATGGAGATACAATTGGAAGAGATGACACTCAAATTAAAATCTGAGTCGCTTGAAAATATTCCAGACGAAATCGACAATGGTTATATCAAAGAAAATTTGGGTGAAGTCTGCGGTGAGAAACAATTTCCATGTCCAGAAAATATTGTCGATATGCGAGAAATAGAAATTACGAAGACACTTGAACATGATGAATCAGAGAAGGCAATCGAGCTAAACCACGAAGGTACCTCAGAACAAGAGAAGAAGGAGATGGATGTAATGATTGAAGAGATTCTAGTTGTGGACCATGTCGTTGATCTAAATGTGGATTTGAAGACATCAATAGTGGTCGATGAGAAAGCTAATGTGTTCGAGGTGGAGGTTATACGTAGACTGGAGATTTTTGTATACCGATTTGAGGGAGCGGCCGATGAACATCCTATCTTGGCTTCGTACCGATTGATTACCACAAAAAAAGACTACAAGCTAAGGTGTATCGTAACATATTGCAATGCTATCCAGGCCTTGGTGGAAATTGAAGTGATAGAGCTCATGGGTGGATGCGCAATCTACAAGGCTTTGGATTGGACATAACAATTTCAAGAAGGAAAGTCTGGCTGAAGACTTAAAACTTAGCGCTTCTCGGGAGGCAACCCGAGCATTTATCGATTTTCGTTATTTTTCTTTGTTTTTATTTTTCTTAGTATTTGTGCATGCGCAAACTAATAATTTAATCTTGTTTTAATTTTCAGGTCGAAAATCAAACACTAAGGGATCGGACGTTAAAGATCGAGCAAACGAACATCAAAGAGTGCATCCCTTGGAAGGACCTTCGACTAAGTCAGGTGTATTCTATCCTTAAACTTCGTGTTAATTACATTGAGGGCAATGTAAATTTTAAGTTTGGGGGTGGAAAATTACTTGTTTTATGTGCTTTAATTTTTAGTTTGCATGCCTTAGAATTTTTTTTTTTAGTTTAGTTATTGCTTTCGAAAAAAAAAAAAAATTGCTTGAGATAAATGCTTCGATGAATCATGATGATGAAAGATGGTCGATGTTTAATGATGAAATTGCTTGTTTTATCTTGATTTTGATCGAATTTTGGTGAGCTTTTGATTCAAAGTGTCGTAAGAAGGAGTCATTGTTAGGAATCTCGAATTATGCGTTGCTTTGGTTGAAAGTTTTGTGTTTTAAAATTTGAGTTAATTTATGTTATATCATATGCTATTCGGTTTTAGAACTTGTCTTATGAATTTACAAAGTGAAATATTAAATTGTTGAGTAAATTGGGAAGTGATTTGGGCCATCTTTGAACCGTTTGAGCCTTTCAAGCCTACCTTTAAATTTTTATCATTCGAACCTTGATTGAGCCTTGGAGAAACGGTGTTGTTTCTTTTAGCCAATGTGTATAAGGTAGAATAAGTGGAGATTTTTGAAAAATTAACCCTTGGAGTTCGGTCGAATTTTTTTATAAGGTCCTTCTTCTTCTTCGGTAAAAAGAAAAAAAAAAGAGAAAAAAAAAAAGAGAAATATAAAAAAAATATAAAAAAAGAGAAAAAAAAAAAAAAAAAAAAAAAAAGAAGAAGAAGAAGAGACTAGAAGGGAAGTAAGGACTAGTTGTTGAACTGTTTTGAAAGCTCGATCCATTGTCTTAAGAGCAAAAGTGGAGACTTTTGAACTCTTAAGAATCGAGTGTATTAAAGTCCTTAGAGGTGAATTCATTGTTTCAAACGCCTATCTATCAAAATTTGGCGTAATCATCTCAATTCAAGAAGCATAGCCACCTATACCCATATCTCCTACCTCGAACCAAAAAGCCCAACATTTGAAAGCCAAAAAGTCCCAATGATCCCAATAGCTCAATTAGTTGATACTAGCCGAGTAAAGAAATTTGGTGAGTATTTGGAGTTGAATATTAATATGTAAGTATAAATTTTCTCAATTTTTAATGCACAAATATGGGATACTTGAAGCGATAGCATGGTTTGTGGTTTTTAGCAATGGTGAGTGAATACGTATCTTTGAATTACGAGCTTGTAATTTTTTGAGAATTGTCATGATAATTGCAAGTTCTGAAAAAATGAAAGTTGACCATTAATCTATGTGATGAGAGGCATTTGTTGAGAGTGTTGCTGTGAAAGTTGCTAGTTTTTGCTTGAGGACAAACAAAAGATCAAGTTTGGGGGTGTGTTAAGTATATATTTTTATACTTTATTGTACCTTTTTATTTGAGCTTTTGGTGTGATTTAACGATAATTGGTGCTTAAAAAGTTGATTTATTGTATTTTATGTATAAATTGAAGTATTGGAAAAGTTTGGGGTCAAAACTGCAATTTTGGAGAAAATGGGCCAAAAGTGAAATAATCAAAAAATGCTGAAATTGGCTGAAAACAGGCCCGCACGGCCGTGCCAAAATTGGCCTATTTTTGGCACGGCCGTGCCAAATGCTGAATTTGGGCAGAAGGTTCGGCGATTCTCGCGCGGCCGTGCGAGAATTTCACTGATTTTCGCGCGGCCGTGCCAAATCACGTTGGAGGCAATTTTGGACTTTTAAACACACAAGGAAACCTAGAATCATCTACCAAGTTGGGACAACTATTTAAGCCCAAACCAAGCACGAATCACGGGAGACTTTTGACACAACCTTGGAGCAAGAGGAGCGAGAGAACGAAGAATTGAAGACGGAGAATTGACAACTCTTTATCACAATTCTTCTTTTATCTATCTTTTCTTAATCTTTTCTTTTTATGTTTTTATTTTGTTTATCATAAGAATTACGCGTAGATAAGTTTTTAATCTAGGATTTTGTCGGAACCCTATGTGGGGATGGTGAATCCGTTTTCTTGAGATTATGCAATTATGATTTTATGATTATTTCTTATACTTGTTATGATTGTTAGTGCATGAACTTGATCAATTTATGTGCTTTATCTGTGATTATTGGGATTGACTCGATAGAGCTATTTTGATAATTAGACGGTAAGTATAAGAACCTTCGAGTAGTTTTCACCGGATGAGTGTGTCAATTGCATGTGGTGTCGTAGACATACAGATATCACCTTAGGTAGCCAATTACGAGACTTGTTAGTTAATGCTTTATTCATAATTTGTTCGCATAGACATATAGTGAACCGTTTATGAATAATAGACTCATAATACACGCGACAGCGGGTTATGAGTAAATTAGTGTCTCGGGTTAATAATCATGAATCATATATTTCATAATTGAGGGGTTTTGGGTGAGCAATTCTTGCATAGGGGGAAGATAAAATCCTAGATCCGTTTTTACATTGATACTTTTTCGTATTTATTTGCTTTTTTAATTAGTTTAATTTATTTAGTTGATTAATTTGACAACCTTGCGTAGGCTGGATAAAAATCGTAATTGTTAAAATTTGGTACTTAGGATTAAATAATTTGCGTATTCCCTGTGGGATCGACATCCGACTCTCACGAGTCCACTTTTACTACTTGTTCGCGATACGTACACTTGCGTGTGGGTATTTAGCACCCAACAACTACCGGGCGCTAAACAAGGTAACCATTAAGAATAAGTACCCTATTCCCTTGATAGCCGATTTGTTTGATAGGCTTGGTAAAGCCAAGATATACACGAAGATGGACTTGCAAAAGGGCTATTACCAAGTTCGCATTGCCGAAGGGGACGAGCCAAAGACAACGTGCATCACTCGATACGGATCTTACGAGTGGCTTGTCATGCCGTTCGGGTTAACCAACGCCCCGGCAACATTTTGCACTCTCATGAACAAGATTTTCCATCCATACTTAGATCGGTTCGTGGTGGTCTACTTGGACGACATTGTTGTGTATAGCGACACCATGGAGGAGCATGTCAACCACCTTCGCACCGTCTTCCAATTACTTCGGGAAAACGAGCTGTTCGTGAAGAAAGAGAAGTGCGAGTTTGCCAAGGAGGAGGTCCAATTCTTGGGGCATATCATCGGGCACGGACGACTCCAAATGGATGGAGCGAAGATCAAGGCTATCACCGAGTGGGAACCGCCGACTAAGGTAACCGAGTTACGATCTTTTCTTGGTCTCATCAATTACTATAGGCGGTTCATAAAAGGGTACTCGGCACGAGCGGCGCCACTAACCGACTTACTCAAGAAGAACAAGACGTGGGAGTGGCCCGACTCATGCCAACGGGCGTTCGAGGACTTAAACGCAGCGGTGAGCCAAGAGCCGGTCCTCGCCTTACCGGACTTTAGGAAGTCGTTCGAGTTGCACACGGACGCTTCCGACTTTGCAATTGGAGGGGTCTTGATGCAAGAGGGGCATCCGATCGCCTTCGAGAGCCGAAAGCTCAACGAGACGGAACGGCGCTACACGGTCCAAGAGAAGGAGATGACCGCCATCATCCATTGCCTTCGAGTATGGCGGCACTATCTATTAGGCGCACCGTTCGTGGTCAAGACCGACAACATTGCCACGAGTTACTTCCAAACGCAAAAGAAGCTCTCGCCAAAGCAAGCACGGTGGCAAGACTTTTTAGCGGAGTTCGACTACGTTTTGGAGTACAAACCGGGGAAGGCAAACGTTGTGGCCGATGCTTTGAGTAGAAAAGCCGAACTCGCAGCGATTAGCTCGACAAGGAGGAACTTGGCCGACATGATCCGAGAAGGGCTCGAACATGATCCAATGGCCAAGGAGCTAATTCGACTCGTCAAGGAGGGCAATTTCAAGATCGTCCGCACTGATTCGAGGCAACAAGGACGTCGCCGGATTAGGCGGGGGAGGATGTCACGGCCCGCGAGTTTTGACCCAACCCCTTGTCGATTTCCCTTGAGTTGGGGAGGTTAAAGAGTCCAAGAATTAGCCCAAGTAGGGTTAGGCCCAAGTTGGCCCAATTGTATAGTGGTAGGTAGAGACAATCAAGGGATTGTTCCGCTCCCATCCGTTAGATCATATCGATCTCCACCGTCCATTGAGGAGGTGGTCTTGTATAAATAGAGGTAGGGTCCTCATTTGTATTCATTCAAGAAATCCAACAAATCCAACAATACTCTAGCAATAAAATACTTTTCCTACCAACTCTCTTGTCTTCTTACTTTCTTTCTTCGTTTCCCATCACTTAGCATTCGCAACACAATTCGGGAGAGGCTGACTTAGCTATCGCGAGGGGCGAGAAGGAGCTAAGGCCGCACGGTTCTTTGTTAAGGGAACAAGTCCGTGACATATAGCTTAGCTCTATTCAAAGCGGAGTATCAAAACCTAACTTGGTTTTGTCAAGGTAACACCTCAGAAACCCTAGTTTTCATTTCCTGTACGTTGACCTGTGGAGTTTGGGAGCCCTGTGTGGCTATTGAGTTGGCCCTGTGTGGCGTGGTGGCCCTGTATGGCATTATGTGGCCCTGTGTGGCATTATCTGGCCTTACTTGATCTTTTCCTCTATTCTGTTTTGTTATTTTTCCGCACTTAGTGTAGCTTAGGATTGCTCTCATCAACCCTTTCTTGTCCGGACCACCTTAGTGTCGCAGGAATCTGGAAAGGGGGGGGGGCAATCTGATTATCCGTTGTGTTACTCTGTAATTCTGTGTGATTCTGTGTGACTCTGTGTGATTCTGTGTGATAAGGAACGTCAAATTGGATTCGTGTTGCAAAATAACTATTTAATTCGGAGAAGAGTTATTAATGGACATGGGTGGAAATATCGAAAGAAATTATGGAAAAATAAGGGTTTTCGACGAACTCAAATCGTAGTTGAGTACGAAACGAACTCTATCTCAAGTGAAACGGCGCAAGGAACAAAACTCATGAGCTTTGCTCATGAATCACGTCCAATTTCAGCAATCCAACGTCGTTTAGACTCCCAAAAGTTCGTTTTTGCTATTTTAGGTAAGTTTTAGAAAATTAATATCAAATCATAGAAAAATCGGATTAGGATTCCGTAAATTGGGTTGTTCCCAAAATTACGAGATCTACTAGAATCAGACTCTAACTCGTTTTTGCCGTTTTTGGTAATTTTTATTATTTTCTTAGTTTAATTAGGGTTTTCAGTTTTTTAGTATAAATAGGTGCCTTAGGACTTTATTTTAAGGGGAATTTCGAATTTTAATAAAATATTTAGAGTTTTCTCTATTTTTCTGGTGGATTCCAGAGTTTTCGGTGGATTCCGAATGTTATCGTGTTCTATAGGATTAATTCGTAGAAATTAATTCTTTACCGTGCTTCCGTTCTGCGTCAGTTGGCATCAGTAGCGAGGTTTTTCCTGGTTAGATGGCGAAAGGTGCAAGATATGGAGACAAAAACTACGTTGGCGATGACCGCGGGGTTGAGAAACTGCAAAATCTGAGGTTGGTACGCGAGGGATTTGCCCTTGACAACAACAACAGAAGAACTGGATCTAGCATGGGTATTGCCGACGGTGTAGCCCGAGGTGCATATGTTAGACACAATTATCATGGATCTGCTCAACTTCAATCAAGGTATGACGATTATTCAAAGGTGAGCGGCAACTCTGATTTTGAAGAAAATCCGCCTATAAAGAGGCAAAAAGATCGTGATAAATATCGGGTAAGAGCTGAAATTCCTTCTTTTAGTGGAAATTTTCTTGAAGTTGAGGATTTTATCGATTGGGTGTCAGAAGTTGAAAATTATTTTGAATTGATGGGTATTTTGCCGAATAAGATGGTAAAATTGGTTAGGTGTGAGTTAAAGGGTTGTGCAGCCGCATGGTGGGATGAAATACAGATGAAGAGAGCTAAACAAGAAAAATTTCCAATCCAATCATGGAGTAGGATGAGAAAAATGTTGATGGATCGTTTTTTACCCCTAGGTTATGAGCAACGTCTATTTCAACTATATCGTAATTGTTCGCAAGGGAGTAGATCTGTTAACAAGTATACTGCTGAGTTTATGAGACTAGCAAACTTAAATAACCTGCAAGAATCCGAAAGTATGGAAATTTCAAGGTACTTGCAAGGATTGAATATTTCAATCCGTCTTAGGATGGGGTGGCGCGCATTCGACTCCCTTGAAGAGGCTGAAGAGTTTGCATGGAGCGAGGAATATTATCAGAAGCGAAATAGTTCTTCTAGAAAAATCAAAGATGTTCCACCCGTTGCCAAAGTTAAGGAGGTACAAGATACTTCATTCGTTATTCAAGCACCCAGTTTGGTGGAGGATCATGGCGTACGAGTTAACGAAGTTGAAGACGAAATTGTTGATGCAAAAGTTAAAATTAGCGTAGCTATGATTAACGATGACATTAACGAAATCAAGGTGAAAGTCGGTGAAGTTGAAGGGAGAGTCAACGAGGTTGAAGAGAGCATCAATAAAGTCGAAGAGAGCGTCAACGGGATAGAAGAGAACTTTAGCAAGGTTGAAGAGAGAGTCGATGAGTTTAAAGAGGGTGTTAAAAACAAATTTGAGGAAGAATTTGAAGTTGTAAAATTTGTTCAAGAGGAGGAAGTTGCACGTGAAGAGAAGGAACAAGTGGATTGCGTTGAGGTATGTGATCTAATTGTAGATAGTGTTTGCTGTGAAGTTCATGTATCGGAGAAATTGGTGGAGCCATTGGGATTTTCGATTAAGAAGCCAATTTTTCCAACGCCTCGTTTGGAGGAAGATTTTGTAAGCGAGATTTCTATGCGGGGAATATTGGTGGAGCACTTGAAGTTGTTTGCAAAGAAATATGCATCGCTATATTTTGATCATAGCTCGAGGTCGAGCTCTTTTGAAGAAGAGGAGATTGATAAGGAACGTCAAATTGGATTCGTGTTGCAAAATAACTATTTAATTCGGAGAAGAGTTATTAATGGACATGGGTGGAAATATCGAAAGAAATTATGGAAAAATAAGGGTTTTCGACGAACTCAAATCGTAGTTGAGTACGAAACGAACTCTATCTCAAGTGAAACGGCGCAAGGAACAAAACTCATGAGCTTTGCTCATGAATCACGTCCAATTTCAGCAATCCAACGTCGTTTAGACTCCCAAAAGTTCGTTTTTGCTATTTTAGGTAAGTTTTAGAAAATTAATATCAAATCATAGAAAAATCGGATTAGGATTCCGTAAATTGGGTTGTTCCCAAAATTACGAGATCTACTAGAATCAGACTCTAACTCGTTTTTGCCGTTTTTGGTAATTTTTATTATTTTCTTAGTTTAATTAGGGTTTTCAGTTTTTTAGTATAAATAGGTGCCTTAGGACTTTATTTTAAGGGGAATTTCGAATTTTAATAAAATATTTAGAGTTTTCTCTATTTTTCTGGTGGATTCCAGAGTTTTCGGTGGATTCCGAATGTTATCGTGTTCTATAGGATTAATTCGTAGAAATTAATTCTTTACCGTGCTTCCGTTCTGCGTCACTGTGCCTTATCTGTGTGAAACTATGAATGCTTATCCCTTAGCTCATTTTGATGGAAAAGGGGATTTTCCTATTTGGCAACAGAAAATAAAAGGTGTTTTAGTACAACAAAAATGTTTTAAAGCTGTTACTTTAGCCTATGATGATACCACTACTGCTGCTAAGAAGGCAGAATTTGATGAACTTGCCTATTCTTTGATTATCTTGAACCTAAGTGACTCTGTGATTAGAAAACTAGGAAAACAAGATAATGCTAAAGCCTTATGGGATAAATTGGAAGAACTTTATACTGAAACCTCCTTGCCCTCCAAAATGTTTTTGTTAGAAAAATTCTTTAGATTCAAACTGGATTTAAACAAAGACATTGATGAAAACCTTGACATTTTTACAAAACTGGTTCAGGATATTAAGCTAACTGGAGACAAAAATATTGATGATTACTCTCCTATTGTTTTGTTAAATGCTATCCCTGATACTTACAGTGATGTAAAGTCAGCCATTAAGTATGGCAGAGATAAGGTTTCTTTGGACACTGTGATAAATGGTTTAAAAAGCAAAGAACTGGATTTAAAAACTACCAAGAGTAGTAAATCTTTTGGTCAAATCAATTTTGTGAAAGGGAAGCCTAAAAATCAGTTTCAAAACAAATTTCAAAACAAGGCTTCTTCTAGTAACCAAAACAAGTCTTTACAAAAACCTAAAAAGGGCAAGGGGTGGAATAAGTTTAAAGCCAAAGGCAGAAAGTGTTATAACTGTGGAAAAAATGGTCATTATGCTAATGAGTGTTCTGAGCCTAAAAAGGAAAGAACCAATGAACATGCTAATGTTGTGACTGATAACCTTGGTGATGTGTTTATGGTTGGTGATGTAATGCATGATTATGTGAACTCTGTGATCTCCTCTCTGTGTGATAATGATTGGATTTTTGACTCTGCATGCACCCATCATATGACACCTCATAGACATCTGTTTTCTTCTTATGTGAAACTGGAAAATGGTAATGTGTCTATGGCTGATAACAGTGAAAGAACTGTAGTTGGAATTGGAACAATCTGTCTAAAATTTGAATCTGGCTTTGAATTAATTCTTAAAAATGTTAGGCATGTTCCTAAACTAAGCAGTAATCTGTTATCTGTTGCTATTCTTGAAGATAGTGGTTTGCATGGTAATTGGGGAGATGGTTGTCAGAGAATCATGATGCATGATAAATTTGTTTTCAAAGCTGTTAGAATGCAAAATCTCTATTTGTGTTCTGCTGAACCTGTTTTGCATGCCAACACTGTTAATCATGACATGTCTGTTCTGTGGCATAAGAGGTTAGGTCATATAAGTGGTAAAGGTCTTGAAATTCTGCATAAGAATAATTATCTGAGTGATGATTGTGTGACTAATTTGCCTATATGTGATTCATGTATCCTTGGAAAACAAACTAAAGTTAAATTTCCTGTTTCCCCATTCCCCAATTCTTCTAAATGTTCAGACATACTTGAATATGTGCATGCTGATGTGTGGGGCAGGCCCCCAGTTCCTTCTCATGGTGGTAATAGATATTTTCTGTCTATTGTTGATGATTTTTCTTGGAAAGTGTTTGTGTTTTTACTCAAAAATAAATCTGATGTGTGTGAAAGATTTAAAAATTGGAAAATCTTGATTGAAAACCAAACTGGAAAGAAAATCAAAACTCTGAGAACTGATAATGGAACTGAATTCTGTAATGCTGAATTTGATAATCTATGTTCTGAATCTGGCATTAAGAGACATAAAACTGTTGTGTATACACCTCAACAAAATGGTATTGCAGAAAGAATGAATAGAACTTTGCTTGATAGAGTTAGATCTATGCTAAATTCTTCTGGCTTGAAAAAACCTTTTTAGGGTGGAGCTGTTCTTACAGCTGCTTATTTGATAAATAGGTCTCCTTCTGTGCCCTTGAATGGGGAATTGCCTGAATCTAAATGGTGTGGTAAACCTGTTGATTTATCAAATTTGAAAGTTTTTGGCTGTACTGTGTTTGTTCATCAAAAACTTGATAAACTTGACCCCAGATCTGTGAAATGTGTTTTCTTAGGATACCCTGAAGGGGTTAAGGGGTATAGGTGTTGGTTGTATGGTGATCAGGGTTTTAAAACTGTGATTAGCAGGAATGTTATGTTTAATGAAAATGAATTTTCATGCTTATCTGTTTCTAATATTGTTTCACCTGATACCACTTCCTCTGAGGTGGAGATTCCACATGTTAATTATGTTCAAACTGAAAATGAAAACTCTGATGATGAAGTTGTTGATAATGAGATGCCTGAAAACACTGTTTTTGATCAAAATGTTAATCTTGATGTTCCCTCTGTGAATGATTTTGGTGATTACCAACTTGCTAGGGACAGAGATAGAAGAAACATTGTTAGGCCTCATCATTTGAATGATTACCAACTTGCTTCTCATGTGTTTCATGTGTTTGATTCTCTAGATGGTAATGAACCTAAGTCTTATAGGGAAGCTTTAAATTCTAATGAGTCTGTTGACTGGTTAAATGCAATGAATGATGAAATGAAGTCTTTACATGTTAACCATACTTGGATTCTTGTACCTAAACCTCCTACATGCTCTTTAGTTGACTGTAAGTGGTTGTTTAAGGTCAAACATGAGTCTGACTCTGTTAGATACAAAGCTAGGCTAGTGGCTAAGGGGATTACCCAAAAGGAAGGTATTGATTACACTGAAATATTTGCCCCTGTTGTGAAATTCACCATTGTTAGAATCATGCTTGCTTTGATTGCTCACTTTAACTGGGAATTAAAACAAATGGATGTGAAAACTGCTTTTCTACATGGTGAATTAAATGAGCAAATATATATGTGCCAGCCTGAGGGTTTTATTGATAAAAAACATCCTGATTATGTGTGTCTGCTAAAGAAATCTTTGTATGGACTGAAACAGTCTCCTAGGCAATGGAACAAGAAATTTGATGCATGCATGATGTCTTTAAAATTCAAAAGAAGTTCATTTGATCCATGCTTGTACTTTAAAGAATCTGCAAAAATTCCTGTGTTCTTGCTTATCTATGTAGATGACATGCTTCTTGCTAGTCCTTGCATTCAAACTGTTAATTTTGTGATTAAATGCCTTAGTGATGAGTTTGATATGAAACTTCTTGGTGATGCAAAAAGAATTATTGGCATGGACATAATCAGAGATAGACCTGGCTGTATTTTGTTTCTGAATCAATCCTCCTATATTGAGAAAATCCTTGATAAAATTTCTATGTTGTCTGCCAAACCTGTATCTGTTCCTCTTGCTTCTCATTTTTTGTTAAGTAAGGATCAGTCTCCCAAGACTGAACCTGAAATCTCTGAAATGAAAAATGTGCCATATGCCAATGCCATTGGGTCTGTTATGTATTTGATGGTTAGTACTAGGCCTGACATTGCATATTCTGTGAGTTGCTTGAGTAGATATATGTCTAATCCAGGTTTGCCTCATTGGGAGGCATTAAAATGGCTGCTTAGATATTTGAAAGGTACTGTTAATACTGGTTTGATGTTTTCTAAAGGCAAAACTGAAATTGAACTATGTGGTTATGTGGACTCAAACTTTGCCAATGATAGGGACAATAGAAAATCCTCTACCTCTTATGTGTTCACCTTAAATGGTGCTTGTGTTAGTTGGAAATCTCAACTCCAAAACATTGTTGCTCTGTCTACTACTGAATCTGAATATATAGCTGCTACTGAAGCTATAAAAGAAGCCATTTGGCTTAAAGGGCTGTTGTTGGAAGTTGATATTCTTAATTCCAAAGTGGTAGTATTTTCTGATAGTCAATCTGGCATTCAACTGTGCAAAAACCCTGTTTTTCATGACAGAACTAAACATATTGATGTGAAGTTCCATTTCATTAGGGATGTAGTTGAAAAAGGGGTTATTGACCTTGAGAAAATCCCATCTGAGTTCAATCCAGCTGACATGGGAACAAAATATCTGCCTTCTGAAAAATTCTGTTCTTGCTTGAAAAACTTGAACATTCTTTCCAAACCTTCACTTGATGTGTGCTAGTTTGTAGTCTGTGTGACTTGATATTTATGCTTTCTTTGTGATTGCTTGTTTAATCTTTTTCCGTGTGAATGAGATTGTGTTGTCTATGTGATTGCATTACTGCATTTTATTCTAAATGCATATAAGTTGTATTCTGAGTGAACACAACTTGATATACTTGTATGAACTGTGTGCTCCTACTGGTGTGTCAAAAATCAGCAATGATGACTTCCAAAAATTTTTTAGAAAATTTTCACTAATAATTCACATTTGGTCCAAGGTGGAGAATTGTTGGTTTTTGGCCCAAATGGGTTTTGGGCCATAGAGCCCAATTGCCATCAGTTATTATACACCACCATTTGAGTTAGGCCCAAAAGAGTAGGTGAGCCCAAGTCCAGATCTGAGCCAAATCCATCCGTTGGATTTCTGGCTAAATCTGGACCGTTAATCCCCTCACTTAAATACTCTCTTCTCTCTCCTCTTGCCTCTCATTCTGAAACCCTACCTCTTCTCTCTTCTTCTCCGCCGCTCCTGCTTCTGTCTTCTTCCTCCCTTGTACTGCCTTGACTGAGTTATAGCTGGAGGTCAAAGAGCATGGTACAGTGCTGACTTTGACTCTCCGGTACAGCCTTCACCGGCTCTATTTGACTTCAGTCCCTTTAAATACTGGCATGGAGGTTGGAAGAGGGTAAGACAGAGAAAACCCTAAATACGACCTAAATCCCTCAGTTTTCTACTTCGTGAGTTCTGAAATTGGGGTTTTGGTGAGTGGGTAAGCTTGAGTGCTTGATCTGTTCTTCCTTTGTGGTTTTCTGGGTAATCTAGGGTTTGAGTGTTGAGAGAGAAAGAAGATATGTTCTTCTTGTGGTACTCTGGTGGTGTATATTGGATGTGTGAATCTCTGTTGTGATAATTGGAAGACTGAGTTGAAAATCTCAATCTATTTATTTTTCCATTTATTCAACCTTTCATTCTTTTCTTTCCTTTATACATATCTATATATATATATATATATATATATATATATATATATATATATATATATATATATATATATATATATATATATATATATATATATATATATATATGCCACTATAAATAGGTGATTGCTTATTTATCATTTCACAACATCATCATCATCAACAACAACCATATTAACTAGAAGCATATAGAGCTTCTACAATATAATGGCGAGTATCTTATCGAGTTGCCGTAGGGATATTCGACCACCGGTCACCGTTTTTAGCCCCAGCATGTGGGGTGATACTTTCTCTACGTTTTCTTTCGACGAACAGGTATTCATATTTACCTCTATATATTTTTTACTAGAAGCAAATATTTTTGACTTTGCAACATGCTACATTGAATTAGACGACGCGCCCTATCATGTATAGTCTATGTAGCACAGACACGGGAACACGGACACGGGGAAACTCCGTTTTCCAAAAAGTTGGATACGTGAACGTGGGAAATGTGTAAATAATAAAAATATAGGGGTGCATACATAATTTCTAAAAAAATATTATAATATTTAATAGCATTCCATAAATTACATTCGGGACATATAAATTTATTTTAGTATGGAATTAACATCTACAAAAATATTAAAACACCACTAGAAGTGAAAAGGAGACATCATATTTAAGATTTTTTTTAAGCGTATGCAATTTGAAGTTTTTAATTCAAATGAAATTTGGATTTATTTTGTGTGGAAGCAAAATTTTTCATTATTATCATATCGTCCCCGAAACTTTTAAATATTTATGAAACAGCCCCGAGACGTTTCCGACAGGTATCGTGGAGTTTCGATTTCCGAAACGTGGAAACGCGTGTCGGTTGAAGTTTTCGTGCATCATAGTGTACAGTTAAATAAATTAAAAACTATGGTTTCGATTTTACTAGGTACAAGAAAAGTATGAAAAGGCCATAGAAACATTAAAGCAAGAAGTAAGAAGCAAGTTGGTGGAAGCAACATCCGGCAAACTGCTTATATCGGTTGACACACTCGAGCGTTTAGGGTTGGCTTATCATTTCGAAACGGAGATCGAAGAAAAACTCGAGCAAATTTACAACGAGGATCAAGAATTTGATGACTTGTTCACCACCGCACTTCGATTTCGTCTGTTAAGGCAACATCAGTATCAAGTTTCTTGCAGTATGTCCTTTTCGTTCTCTTTTCTAATTTATCCGTCTAATTTGCAAATGGATTTAATTAATTATAATTCAAATAATATGAAACTAATATGTTGAATTTTTTTAATTTTTTCTGGGTAAGTTACAACCACCCCTTAGGTATGGTTGAATTACAAAAACTCCCTCATGTTTGGATAATTACAACTATCCATCAACTATGAATGTTTTTACAAATCGACCTTATGGTGTCAAATTCAACATAATCTTCTAGATTCAGTGGAATGTTCTCTAGTTTGTACTCGTTTTGTGCAGAAATGCAGTTTTTTATGCACCACAATCTAATATATACAAGCCAAAAAACATATCTTATGATTATCTTGCTTCAAAATGTGGAGTTCAGATAGGATAAAACGGGTACACAATTGAGAATAATCCATATAATCTAGAAGATTCCACTAAATTTGACACCACAAGGGTGACGTGTAAGTAAATTTATAGTTGATGGGGTGGTTGTAATTACCCAAACATGAGGGGTTTTTTCATAATTTGATCATACCTGAGTGGTTGTTTTAATTTACCTTTTTTCTTTGAAGATTTGGAGCTTAAAAAGATGCAATCGAGCGAAATAGTTATCCAAATATAAACTCATTCAATTAAAAAAAATATGAAAATATTAGTTACAAGTCTCGGTAAATTGAATCAATTAATATTTCGTACAAATTTTAAAATTCGATTTGGTTGACGCCATTGAAACAGGTGTGTTCGACAAATTCACGGACGAAGCCAATAAATTGAAAGAAATGGTTAGTAGTGATGTTGAAGGTTTACTAAGCTTGTACGAAGCAGCTCATATTCGAATCCGTGGAGAAGACATCTTAGAAGAGGCTGTACCTTTTACGAAACATCATTTGACTCGTCGTCACATGTTGTCGTTGGAATCTCCACTTAAGGACAAAGTGAAGCGAGCTCTAGTGCACTCGCTTCATAGAGGTGTTCCGATTATCGAAGCACGCGTTTACATTTCCATCTACGAAAAAGATGATTCAAGGGATGAAATTATTTTAAAACTAGCAAAATTGAATTTCAATTATCTGCAGAATATGTACAAGGAAGAGCTCTCCGAACTCTACAGGTAAGCAACACATATCCAAACTATTGTATTTTATGTTAGGGCCACCAAAAAAATATGTTTTATTACAATTAGGGCCCCCCTAATATGACTTGTTTTAATAAATTTATATAAATAAATAAAAAATTGCATATGGAGCTCAAATTTTATAGAGAAGATAATATAGTAATTACTACTTGTAATAAATATTTATACAAAAAAAAAAAAAAATTACTTGTATATTAAAATTAAAATAAGGGGCTCAGATTTATATTGTTTTCCTAGGCCTTACATGATCTATGAGATGCTACCCTTGGTGAAAGATATCAGGTGTTGTATCTATACAAATAAATATACATTAAGTGCACGTACATACAAGTGCCTGTCTGTTATTATGTGTAGATCAATGGTGCAGAATCACCCGATGTATTTCACCAAGTGTAGCATCTACAAAATCGCCCTACATAGGCTTTGGCAGTTCCTGAACAATTATTTTTGGTAAATGAAGGTGGTGGAACAACTTTGACCTAAAGTCAAAATAGCCGTACGCAAGAGACAAATTGACAGAGTGCTATCTCTGGGGTGTCGCATTCCATTTTGAACCTCAGTACTCGTATGTTCGAAAAGCGGTTGCGAAAGCTGTGAAAATGGTTACTGTGATAGATGATACATATGATAATTATGCTACACTCAATGAAGCTCAGCTTTTTACTGATGTTCTTGAAAGGTAAACTATCTTGCCTTAAGTACGACTGTACGAGAGCGTAGGTTTAGTACTCAATGCACTTATATAGTTCGCTGATGAACGTCGGTATAGAATGATATATTTTGATTTATAATAATTCTTTTCAGGTGGGATATGAATGAAATTGGTCAACTCCCGGATTATATGAAGGCTGTTTATCAATACATCATGAGTATATATGAAGATTACGAACGAGAGGCAACAAAACAAGGAAAATCGTTTGCAATAACGGAATCAAGCATGTTCCTATTGCCGCCTTAACTGAAGGACTAACAGTAAAATTGATGGAAATGACCTAAAGTGTTGAATTATTGAAACATGAGGGACTAAATTAAATGTGTTTTTTTATGAACATGTTGTCCAAATATGAAATCAGTGCAAACTTGAGGGATGAAGACCGTAATTTTCCCCAAATTAAATATATATGTGGTGGATGATGCATGCGCAGGTGAAACAACTTGCTAGGGCTTTCAACATAGAGCAAAACTGGATTATGGAACGAAAAATGCCTCCATTAGAAGAGTATCTGAAAAATTCAATGATCACAAGTTGCGTTTTTGTGATGTTCACAGCTCATTTTCCGGGCATGAAATCTGTTACCCAAGAAACTATTGATTGGTTGCTCAGTAACCCTAAAATTGTAGTTTCGACTGCGATGATGGGTCGACATGTTGAGGATTTGGGCAGCCATGAAGTATGATAGTATTATTTCAATATTTGTTTTTTGAAAATTTATGCATTAATTACATTTATGCATGAATTGATTTTAATTTTGAGATTTGTCACTTAGTTTACATTCAGAAATAGTTAAAATATATTATGTTTACATTTTTTATTTAAGATTTTATAATGAGTAGAAAATAGCTTATATTACTTATCAACGCTTAATACAACTTATCAAACTCATTCAATTAAAAAAAATATGAAAATATTAGTTACAAGTCACGGTAAATTGAATCAATTAATATTTCGTACCAATTTTAAAATTCGATTTGGTTGACGCCATCGAAACAGGGACAAAGCCAATAAATTTAATGAAATGCTTAGTAGTGATGTCGCAGGTCTACTAAGCTTGTATGAAGCAGCCCACGTTCGAATTCACGGAGAAGACATCTTAGAAGAGGCTGCACCTTTTAAAAAACATCATTTGACTCTTTACGTGTTGTCTCAATTATTAGAGTCTCCCCTCGAACACAAAGTGAGGCGAGCTCTTGAGCAATCGCTGCACAGAGGTGTTCCGATTATCAAAATAAGCCGTTATTTTTCTATCTATGGAAGAGAAGATTCAAGGGATGAGACCATTTTGAAAGGGTTAATGACAAAGAGGCGCATGACAAAGGCACGTAATTAAAAAAATGGACATCCAATTTTTTTGTCTTTCAAATAGATTCAGCTCATTCAGACTTATTTGCAAATAAGAAAAGTCTTTTTATATATACCAAAATTACCCTCAATTCCTTGAAACTCAATTCAACTTCAATTTCATGATTTACACCACAATTTAGACAGAATTGCACCAATTAACCAATTTTGACCCCACACCAGCGGAGACCGACGGTCTCCGGCATTGACTTTGATTTATTCATTTTTTTCTGATTTTTTTTCCGGTAGGTCAACCGCCTGTCTCCGGCGTTGGTCTTTTTTTTTTTTTTTTTTTTTTTTGCTTTTTCTTAAAAAAAATATTTTAATTAATATTACTGTCTTGGCTCCTAAATTACTGTCTCCATCAGTAATTTAACTATTAATTGACTTTTTTTTTTTGAAAATTTATTTTTTCTTAAAAAGAAAAATATTTTAATTAATATTACTGTCTTGGCTGCTAAATTACTGTCTCCAATAGTAATTTAACTGTTGGAAACAGTAATTTAACTGTCTGAGACAGTAATATTACTGTATTAATTAATTATATCGTCTTTGCCTGCAATTTGCTGTTTTCGACCGTAATATTACTGTCTTCGACCGTGATATTACTATCTCATTCAATAATATTACTGTTTGGGACAGTAATATTATGGCTTCGGTCAGTAATATTAGTAATATTACTGCTTTGGTATTCAATATTACTGTTAAAGTCAATTAATAGTTAAATTATTGTCTCCGACAGTTAAATTACTGTTTGCGACAGTAATTTAGCAGCCAAGACAATAATATTAATTAAAATAATTTTTTTTATGAAAAAAAAATTTCAAAAAAAAAAGTCAACGCCAGAGACCGCCGGTTGACCTGCCGGAAAAAAAATTCAGAAAAAAAGTTTTCAAAAAAAAAATTAAAAGTCAACACCGGAGAACCCCTGATTAACGCCGAAATCTGGCAGGAAAAAAATAATTCATAAAACAAATTTATTTTTTGAATTTTCTTTTTTTTTTTTCAAAAAGTTATTACAATGGGGTTAATATGATATATTTGTTTAAATCCGGGGTCAATGTGTAATATTGAGGAAGTTATAATGCAATGGATGGAATTGATAAAAATTATATTTGAAAAACTGTGTTTTGTCTGGAGCAATGTGCGTTTAACTCCTTTATCATGTCTCTATTTGACATTTGTCATTTGCCCATATATATATTAGAGGAAAGTACAGTTTGCACCCCTAAACTATAGGGGTTGTCACAAACACCCCCTTGAACTACGAAACGTAACAAAATGGCCCTTGCCGGTTTCAGTCAACCAACGTAACAAAATGGCCCTTGCCGGTTTCAGTCAACCGTCAAAAAATTAACACCGTCAGTATATCTGTGCATTTACCGTTTTGTCCTTAAAATATGTTTGCATTATCGGGTTGTACCTTTGAGTACAACCATAGTAAGCATACCTTCTTCCAAAATCAAATATCCCCCGTTGCGTCGTCTCCCTCAATTCGAAATCCCAAATTTCCAACTAAATCAGCCGATTCGGGAGCAATAGAAGCATGCGTGAATCGGAGCAGTGCTTCACGTCTGGGCTAAGCGGAGAGAGAGAGAGAACAAATTGTTGTGGACTGTGATAAGGATATAACCAAATGGCACCATAAAATGTTCGATTTTTTTAATGGCAACGGGATCTCATTAGTTTTTTTGCTGGGTTGTTTGATATATCTTCACTATAACCTGTGTTTTTTTGGTGAAATATTCTGGGATTACTACCTAATTGGGATTGAAGGAGATGCTTGAGAATCCTTGCAAGAAACTGAAATTTGGGGTTTTTTTTTATGGAACCTTCTTCCAAAAAGTTGCATATCCAAATTGTAGGATTCAAGAGATGATGTGTTGTTCTTATTCTTTAATTTATGTGAGCATTTACTGGATTGATGAGAGTTTTATGATAGTTCTGGTGAGAAGAGATCAGAGTTTGCAAGTTTGCGACTCTGTTCTAGAGAGTGTGGCATTTGCAGATGTTTCCTTTTTTTCTTTTTCTATTTTTTTTTTATTTTTTTTTCTTTTGTTTTTTAATGATATTGAATAATACTTTATTTTTTTGGGTATTCTGATAGGTTACAAAAATTAAAATATTATTGACCAATTACTAATATATATATATATATATATATATATATATATATATATATATATATATGCACGAATATATGCACGACATATTGAGGGGTAAAAACGACAAACATTAAAAAATGCACTTATAATTGAGAAAGTCAACATGCCACGTCAGCATCAACTAACATATTGTAAACGGAGAGATCATCTTGTTACTTTTCGTAGTTCAAGAGTGTGTTTGTGACAAACTCCGTAGTTCGGGGGTGCAAACTGTACTTACTCCTATATATTATATCCAATAATTGATCAAGCTTAGGTTTACAAATCATGCACCAAACCCCCCCATGTTTCAAAATACTTGCATAAAACCCCCTCTATAGTTAACGGTGTTAACTTTTAACGGAAAAGGGGATTTCGTGCAAAGTAAAATAAAACACAAAGGGGTTTTATGCAACAAAAAAAAAACACGGGGATTTGACGCAAATTTTCTTTAATACATGGGGGTTTTATGCTGCTCACCCCACTTTCCCATTTGCATTAATTTTATTAAATAATTGATGAATTTATTTAAAAAGACTGTTTTAACGTGCATTTAACTCCCTTGGCACGTTCCACTTTTGCCGCGCCTCTTCTTCTCCATTTCTTCATCACGCAATCCAAGCAATCAAATTCTCCAATTGAGCAGGTTATATATTATACCAAACTCTTGTCCTTTTTATTTATTCACAAAAATTCGATCCACTGGGTGAAGATGAGACAGAAGAGAGAGACTTAGAAAAACAATCATCGGGAAGTTGCTATTTGTCGTGAATGGCCATTCATTCTTAATTGGAATAAAATTGCAGTAAGTCAACTTTGTCAACTAAGTAAACTTACCAAAGGCCAAAGATCAGATGGCAAACTTTTTTCCCTTTCATCTACATTTTTTCTCTCTCCTAAGCTACTAAAAAGGTTTTGTTAGTTCTTCCTTCATTTGTGTAAGAAGCCATGGTTGGTTTTGATGATAATTTGATGGCCATCAAGGATAAGCTTTGTGGAAATTCATCGAAATTACAAGTGATCCCAATTGTTGGCATGGGCGGTATCGGTAAGACTACTCTTGCTACAAAGGCTTATCACGATCCATCAATTAACGAGAATTTCAACGTTCGTGCTTGGGTCACTCTATCACAAGATTCTAGCAAAGAAAAAGTTTCTTCGAGTCTCGTGTGTGCCATGGAGAATTTCGTTGTAGGAAGATCCAACGAGAGCAACGAAGTGAAAGTGTTTCAAGCCTTGAAGGGTAGGAAGTATCTGCTTGTATTGGACGATATCTGGAGTACAAAGGCATGGGACGATATAATGATGATGTTTCCAGACGACAACAATAAAAGTCGAATCATTTTAACCACTAGGTTGTCGGATGTAGCCGCTTATCCCGACTCATGTAGCCATCTTCATGAGATGGATCTCTTGGACGATGATCAAAGTTGGAATCTACTTCGACAAAATATTTTTAATGGAAAAGAAGATTATCCCCTTGAATTGGAGATTATCGGAAAGGAGATTGCGAGAAGCTGCGGAGGATTGCCCCTTGCGATTGTGGTGATTGCAGGAGTCCTGTCAAAGGTTGATAACAATCGAGCTTCGTGGGAGAAAATTGCAAGAAACGTAAAATCAACCATCGCGAAAGAAGAAAATGGCAAGTTTGAAGAGATACTATCTTTGAGCTACAACCACTTGCCTCGTCATTTGAGGCCGTGTTTCTTATACATGGGAGGTTTTCCCGAAGATTACGACATAAATATCCCGAGGCTCGTCAAGTTGTGGGTGGCTGAAGAATTCATACATGATATCAGACCATCAAGTGTATCTAGAAGTTTGGAAGAGGTTGCCGAAGAAGAGTATCTGGCGGATCTTGTGAAGAGAAATCTCGTTATGGTCACAGAGAGGAAGTCCGATGGAAGAATCAAAACCTGCAGAGTGCATGATCTGATGCGGGAATTGTGCATAAGAATATCCCGAAAAGAAAATTTTCTTGTGCACGTCACGGATAAAGGAATTCCCGTAGAAAATTTGAGGCGTATATTTATCAACCGAAATGATCTAAATTGCCTCGCAAACATTTATCGCTCAACCACCCGTACGGTTATATGCTTCATGGAGTTGAACAAAGATTCGTACAAGGATTTAACGTATTTCAGATTCATGAGGATTATATGCATCCTAAGTGCTCGTTGCGACATGTCCGATTGTATCGCGAGCCTATGCGTTGAAGACTTCAATTTATTTAACATAAGGTACCTCGCGTTCCCCTATCCAACTAAGATTCCGCCAACCATTTCAAACCTATTGAATCTTCAAGCTTTGATCATACACGAGTCCCTCAACGAATGTAAGCAATCTCTACCTACGAAAATTTGGACGATGAAAGAGCTGAGACATCTTATCTGCTACCGTTTCGGCGAGTTACCAAATCCACCAGACGAGGGAGCAAGTTCCGGTTATGGACTAGAAAACCTGCAAACTCTTTGGGAAGTAACGAATCTTATATGCACCGAAAATATCCTCGAAATGATTCCGAATGTTAAAGAGTTGGGAATTTGCTACACTATAGACAACCGTGAAAAAGAGTACGAGCTTGACAATCTCGTACGTCTGAAGCAACTCGAGAGATTTAAACTAACTCTTTCTTATCCCTTGGATGTGTGGAAGGGCAAAAATATTACGCTCGCTTTTCCAAAGACGCTGAAATGGTTATCCTTTGGCGGTTGGAGCCGTCCCTGGAGCGAAATGACGATTGTAGGCTCCCTCCCTAATCTTCAAGTTCTTAAAATAAAAGAAAATATTTTGAGGGGCGAGACGTGGGAAACCGTTGAGGGAGAATTTCTTGAGCTCAAACACCTCATGATTAAAGGCTCGAAGCTCGAGCGTTGGGTAACCGAAAGTAACCACTTCCCCAAGCTCGAGCGCCTGTTGATTCATCAATGTTTGGAATTAAGGAATATCTCGAATGATATTGGAGAGATTTCAACGTTGGAGCTGATTGAGGTGAAGTCGGGTCTCAAATCTACTGCAGAGTGGGCGGAACGAATTCAACGTGAACAAAGGGATTACAGATATGACGTCACTGAAGTTCGTTGTTTGAATTGTATACATGAACTACAATCTTAAATTCATGTGAACAATTAAAAGGTTTCGAGTTTGGTTTGATTTAATTCAAGTAAACAATTCAATATTTTTGGACTTTTTCGAATTTTGCACTACAATGTTTTGCTTTAACTGTTAAAAAAAAAAAAAAAAAAACATGTCTTTCGTGGATTTGGCGATGTAATTTTGTTATCTATGTACTGATGATTTATTTGGTTAATATCTTCATGATATATTTGAAATGGCAAAGTTTGGCGCCATTTTCGAGGATTGTACGAGAATAGCTCTCAATTTTTATCATGTTTCTTTTAAGTTTGTTAAGCGTATGGGAAACAAATTAGCGCACGCGAATAAAAATTATCCTCTTTCCCATCAAAAAAGAAATACATATAAGTATAGGATTCAGTGTGTTGAGTTGAATGTTTTATTTTTTTTTATGAGAATCTGCATTGGGCAATTATTTGCATTTATTTGTTGTACTCTGCTTCTTTTATTCCGTCCCTATATGATTTAGTGGGGATAATTATACTTTTGTACCAATTAATTATATGCACCAAAATTAATTTTAATCTCTATAATTATTTTTATTACCGATTTTGTTCTCAAACTAAACCATTTTTTTCTTGATCAACTGTGTGATTGCAGTGGTAAGTTGGACGAAAAAAGGCAGGTGTGGAACAGGTCGTACAATTTCATCCTAGAAAACTATTTAATTGGGGTCTCGGTTCGATACGTCCCTTGTTAATTTGTTAAGTGCGTAAAAAAATATGATCCTCGAGTCTGTAAAATATAATAATGAGACAAGAAAAAAATACGGAACAAATATATTTATTAATCAAACGAAAATGAGGTGAATTCCCTTGATTCTTCTCTCCTATTCTAAATTTGATTGAAGGGCTTAAAAGCTTGTTCTTGAATCGAACGAATGATTTCCTATCTCGAATTCAAATAGGTTATGAATTTGAGGCAGAGGCTCGAGACTTGAGCTTGAGAACTCCACATGTGTTGTGTGGGTCTGGTTTTTAGATGCATCGAAGCCGTCATTTTATAGCCACGAGCTAGGGTTTCTTGACTTGTAGGATGGGCCGGTCATTTGTAAAGCCCTAATATATTATGGACTTTGAGTGAGACCCAATTTAATAATCGATTTATTGAATTATTAATTGGTGATTTATCTCAAATACAAAGAAAGAAACAGGGTATAAGGAAATGGAAAAAAAATCTCAAGAAGACAAAACAACAAATACACAGAGTCACTCTGTTCAAAACTTGATCAAGAGTTAATTGTTGAAGGAACTGTATACACATTGCTAATATTACCTAGATAAGAGCTTTAATGGAGATTGCATGAAGAGCAAATTAATCCTCCTTTTTTTTTGTTTTAATCTTTCTCTATATTTATAATGATGACAAAGTGAGTTTTTTAGTGTTGTAAGTTTACTAGTTGAGAGTTTTAGTCCATTACATTTCAGAATCAAAATTTTTGTCATGGGTTTTAAAAGTTGAGAATTTTGGTCCGATGGCATGCTATAAGAAGTAATATAATGGTTGGTTGAATAACTTGACATGTAATTTAATAATAAATAGATTAAAAATAAACTAGATGATGGCTAATGAATTAGATGATTTTGGAGGGAAATAAAAAATAGCATCAAATTATTTTTTATTTGATGAAGGAAATAAGTATTTTGTTTTTAGTATTTATTTTTGTAATTAATATTTCATAGTTTTCGGCCGATTAAAAAGTAGTAATTAACTATATTCTATTACTCCTTGGATATTTGTTACTCGATAACATATTTTATGTTTGAATGCTCTAGAATGTTTTTTGGTACATTTAATATAACATAGCTTTAAATATATTTTATTATTTTTTTAGTTATTTCGTGAATGTGTGTTTGATTTTTTATACTAATTACAATTGTGCATGTCATTTAACTTTACAACAAGTTTTAATAAAAAGTTTTTTTTCCTACAGAGTTGAGAAAAAAAAAAATTCTTCTCAATACCTTGAATTGAGGGCTTCAAAGTCTGTGTTCCAAAAAAATTAAACCCCAACAGTTGCATGCAATGTTGTCGGTCCGAACTTACAACCGAATAAGCATTTGGGTCACGGTTGGATCGGTTCAATCTGGTTTAACAAGGTTTTTTTATTTTTTATATTATTTTATTGTTTTATTAATTTTAATATTGTAGAAATAATATTGTTGCTGACTGTAATTGTACTGTCAACGATAGTATAATTACATAAATGTACTGTCAACGACAGTACAATTACGTTAATGTACTGTTAGTGACAGTATAATTACTGTTAATGACAGTACAATTACGGTCAACGTTAAGCGGCGATGGCTAAAAAAAGAGAAAAAAAAAATCACTAAAAAAAGTGAATGCCGGAGACTGGCGGCGAAAAAAACTGACATAAACAAAAAATCGAAAAAGTCAACGTCGGAGACCGGCGGCGGTCAACACCGAAACCGGCGGCCGAAAAAACAGATAGAAAAAAAAATCAAAAAAGTCAATGCCGGAAATCGGCGGCAGAAAAATAATTTCAGAAAAAAAAAGGTTAAAAAAAAGTTAAAATTGAATTTTTGTGGTCAAAATTGATTAAATTGAGGTTACAATCAAGAATTATGTGTAAATGGTTGACGGTAATTTAATCATGTATACTAAGTTTTCCTTTATTTATAATAAATATTAAAGGGATGAGCTTATTCGCGAAAGAGATATAACCTCTGAACCTATAATAATAATAAAGATGTTTGGTCAGAAACTTATTCACAAAAACCCGTATATATCATCTAATAAATTGGATCTTCACGCATATAACTTAAATAGGACATCTAGCCCATTTTCTCTTAGAAAAAATAGGAAAAGAAAAAAAAAACGAACTGTTATTTATCGATGGCTTGTACAATTGGGCTCGATAATACTTTTGTACAGATTTAAACTGACTCAAGTTCTTAGGAAAGAGTAGGCGGTCGCCTAATTTTAGTACCTTTTTAGGGCCCATAATATTTTTTAATGGCCTTCAATAATTATACATTAATGAAGACAAATTATATTATATTTATTCTTTAACCCTTATTCTTAAGAGGCTCTTCGATATAACCTCTCAATATTTTTTTTAAGGGTAAATTCCACTTTACCCCCTTGTACTTTGGCTGGATATGATCACTTTACCCCCTTGTACTCTCAATTGCATCGATTTGCCCCCTTGTACTTTGGCTCGATATCACTTTACCCCCTTCAACTCTCAATTGCATCGATTTGCCCCCTTACTTGAAAAATTGTCTCAATGTGGCCCTCGACGTTAGTTTTCAGACATTTGACCTTAACACCGTTTGATTTAAGTATGAAAATTACTAAAATGTCACCCCTCCAGTTTAAATAATTATTAATAAAATAAAAAATAATAAAAAATAAAAAACAACAAAAAATAAAATAATAAAAAATTCAAGACAGTGAGAAAACATAGTCCACGACGCCATCCACATTTTTATTTTATTTTTTTTATTTTATTAATAAATATTTAAACTGAGAGGGGTGGTTTTTTGTAATTTTCAAACTTAGATCAAACGGTGTTAAAGACAAATGTCTGAAAACTAACGGCGAGGGCCACATTGAGAATTTTTTTCAAGAACAGGGGGCAAATCGATGCAATTGAGAGTAGAAGGGGGTAAAGTGATATCGAGCCAAAGTACAAGGGGACAAATCGATGAATTGAGAGTAGAAGGGGGTAAAGTGATATCGAACCAAAGTACAAGGGGGCAAATCGATGCAATTGAGAGTACAAGGGGTAAAATGATATACAGCCAAAGTATAAGGGGGTAAAGTGGAATTTACCCTTTTTTAATAGGGAGAGGTCCAGACTATTTTGTACAATTTGAGAAAATTTCACCCTAATTCCAGCCTTCCAATTTTTCCAATTATGTCCTTGCCACCCCATCAGCACTATCACAACACTGTCACCTCCTCATGAGCCGTATTTTTTTTTTTTTTTACTTTTTTATTATTATTGTTATTTATTTTATTTATTTATTTTCATTTTTTTAACTTTTTTTCTATCAGGTATATTAATCGAATATGAAGCATATTAATCGACTATGATGAAGCATAACCGATTAAGGAACTGACTACTAAAAATAAAAAAACACAACTACATAAAAACAAAAATCAACATTTTTTTACAAAATAAACAATATACATAAATTGTTATTGATTTATAAAAATCAGAATGAATACACAAAAATCCAAAAAGGAATTAAAAATTGTAATCGAGTAACCTTAATTGACTACGAAAACACTCGATTAACACTTTAATTGACTATCAGGGCATAGTCGATTAATATAGTCGACTATGATGAAGCATAGTCGATTAAGGGTCCAGCCTGCAAGAATTTCTCAACCCCCGTCGTCGTCCTCCGCCCAATCTACCAAAAAACCCTAGATCTGCTCTCCATCGTCACCACACCACCGCCACATCACACCATCACCATCCCGCACACCATTCAAACAAAAAACCTAAAAAAAAACAGAAAAAGAAAATCGATCCTTCTTTTTAAAACAAAAGCACCCACCACCACCTACGCGGCGGTCAGAGGCGGTTTGCACCCATCTCCGCCCAAGGCCGCCGCTCAACACAACTAGCTTCCATCCAAAACATGGGAGAGTTGCCACAAAATACATTCGAGTATACGAAAAGAGAGAGAAAAAAAATCCAAAGAAAAAAGAAGAAATAAACGAGAAAAGACATGAGATTAATGAAAAATAGGGTTTTGAAAGAGTACACTGGACAATTAAGGGTATATTTTGAATTATGAAAATAATATTTGGGTGGAATATTAGCTAAGGGGATTTTCACGATAAATTTTTGAGATGAGAATTTTCCTTAACTACATTTCCAAGATGGGAGTGATCTTGCTAATTTTCCCTATTCTTAAATAGCTTATTCTTAAACAAAGCTAAACTAATAGTTCACTATACATAATTTCTAATCTTTACAAAAAAAAATCTAAATAAGTAATCGATATTTGGTCCAAAATTTTCTCTCTTTTTTTCAAACAAATTCAGGGTTGAACTTTCACAAGAGTCCTGAAGTAGTTTGAATCTTTGCAACCGAACAATGTTATTGACTCTTACTATCTAATCAATATAAGACTTAATAATGGCAATCGAACGAGGCTTAATTAGATATCTTACAAGAATAAGTTGACATAAATTTTATAATTACTCTTTTAAATAAAAAATACTTTTTTTTCATCGACGAAGATATATGAGGGGCCCCACCTCGGGACATCTAAGCTCGCCTTAGGCCCCCAAAGTCTCAGAAACGTGCCCAATGAACTGAAGGGTAAAGTAGTAATATAGGCATGCTTCGATTGACTAGTCGAATAACTTTTTTTAATTTGTTAGTTTAGTTTCATATGAGGGAGGACTATTATCTAATTTTCTAAAATATTCCATGTTATAAACTCATTAGAAACAAAATAAAGGTGTAAAGTCATGTGAAAGAAAAGAAACACTAGTGCTATATATATATTATGTTATTATGAATTAATATAGATACCATTTCCTTAAATTGACAAAGTGTGAGCCCCTTTGTAGAATAAGTGCTTTTATAGCTTTTGTTTACAATTTAAAAATTATTGAATTGTTTTTTAGCTTAAATAAGCTGTAGATGGAATCTTGGGAAAGCTACTTGGGTTGGAGCTATTGATGGCAAAAGATGACAAGGAGATAAAATTTGGTTGATTCTGCTTTTCTACAAGTTGGATAATGAGCTTTCTGCCACATACTGTTTGCTCAATATATCACACGAATATATAAGCCTACATCAATATTTTGTATTTTAAGTGCTTATAAGTTATAATTAATCAGAAGCTGATAACTAATCGAGCTTAATTTTGTATGTACATAGTTCTATAATATTGATGGTAAGCTTCCTAGAATGAGAGTTATTTTTCTTTTTTCCTTTTTCGTGTTAGAAGTTATAACTTTGATTAGTAAAAGTTTATATATATATTTTGTATATCTTTAATAAAAAAAAGTAATATATCATGTTGTGTATTGCATATATATTTGCATGTATATTGAGTGATTCGGTCTGAGTCACCTCAAGAAAAAATCTGGTCCCTATACTTGTCATTTAAGATTTTATAAACGAAATATTCTTTTAGGTACTGTTTGTTTTTTTTTTTTTTTGTTTTGTTTTGTTTTTTCTCCATTCTCTTTGTAAATTGATATTCTTTTTCATATTTGTCATTACAATATTTAAATATTAAATATTGTAGTTACAAAACCTATTCTTTTAAATAAAATTTAAAAATATTTACTTTTTTTTTTATATTTTTTTTACATATCTTCAAAAATTCAAGAGCGGTGCCCCCAAACCCCCCAAAACTTTAACCTACTCGTCGTATTATTTCACAAATAAACTCGCCCCTCCTTCGAAAAAGTCCTAGCTCCGCCCCTGCCTTGGACGAAAAGTCACGTCCGTCGCACACTACTACGCCAATTTGACAGTCAAAATGGAGCTCGAACAAACCCCTAGTCTATTTGGCAGTCTAAATATTAGGGGGAAGTGACACCCCATTCTCTTCCCCCGTGTCTAAATTAGATAGGTTTGAGGACTGAATTTGTGACGACGAAAGTTAGATGATCACTAAAACCTTTTCTGAAAAGTATGAGGACGATAAATGTAATAATATCGGCACAATCATCTGTAAAATAAAAATTGTCATCAAATACTTATACTTGGTGCTATATTTTTTGTTTTGTAATTATTAATAGTTTTATTTTAGTGGCATTAATTCTTTCTTTTGTTCACCAATTATTCAATTTTAACTACAATTTCGCCTATCACCACTGTTGACCGTCAGTCTCTAGCGTTGATTTTTTTTTTTTCTGCTGGTTTCCGCCTTCTTTTTTTAAATTATTTTTCTTCAACACTTTATGCCTGTTTAAATAGTAATATTGATGTTGTTGACATTCATATTAACTATATTACTTTTTAACATATAATATTAACGATATTAATGTTTAACACAATAATATTGTTATATTACACTTTGATACAGTAATATTAACACAACTAAAATCACTATTATTGTGTAATACAGTAATATTAATATGTTGACCGTTCAACAAAGGCAAACATAATAAAAATACAAAAGAATTAATGTTGATGTGGTTGACAATAATATTACTGTGGTAACCACAGTAATATTACTGTAACGATAATAAAATTACCGTCAACCACAGTAATATTATTGTGTTTACAGTAATATTACTATAGTAGACAATAATATTATTACCATAATCGGTCAACAAATCAAACAAAATAAAAAGGGCAAAAAAATAATAGTGATGCGGTTGACAGTAATATTATTTTGTTTACAGTAATTTTACCGTCAACGACAGTAATATTATTACGTTGACTGGTCAACAAATCAAACAAAATAAAAAAAAACCAAAAAAATAATAATATTGATGTGGTTGATAGTAATATTATTGTGTTTACAATAATTGTACTGTTAACGACAGTACAATTACTATCAATGACAGTACAATCAAGGTCAAAGTTCAGCGGCGGGCGTAAAAAAATTGATAAAAAAAGGCAACACTGGAGACAGGCGTTGACCGCCGGTCAGCTCCGGAAATCGGCGACGTAAAAAAAAAAAAAATCAACGCAGGAAACATGCGGCCCAAAAAGCAAACAGAAAAATAAATTTAAAAAAGAAAAAGGCAAAATTGAATTTTTATGGTCAAAATTGAAGTTAAATTGGAGTTATAGTTTGGAATTGAGTTTAAAGAGTCGGGGGTAATTTTGTCATATACATTAATTTTGCCTTAATTTATATTACCTATTAAATGAATGAACTTATTGGTGAAAGATACATGAGCTTAGAATAATAAAGATGGGTGGTCATTGACTTTGGGGGTAATTTTGTCATATGCATTAATTTTGCCTTTATTTGTAGAGTAAACTGCAAAAAGTACCCCTATGTAATCTCCAAACTGCAAAAACCCCCCATAAGATAAATAAACTAGCAAAAACCCCTATGAAATTATTTATAGAGCACACTCAACCCATTATTCATTTGAATTGTTAATTGGATATAAAAAGACATAAACACCACCTGAGTTTTACACTTAATAAATTCTTATATTTTTTAAATATTTTAATTATTTTATTTTATTTATATCTTAATTAGATAATTTATTATTCTATTTTTATTTTCAGATACTTTATGTATATATTTTAAATTACCCCTATATCTAAAGAAATTATACTTATTTTGATTACCAAATTTTTAATAATTTTTCAATTTAATTGTTTACTATTTTTTAATAATATTTTAATTTCTAAACAATCAAATTAAAAAGAATATATATATATATATATATATTTTTTTTCTTTTTTTTTTAGAGTCAATTTCGTCATTTCACGTCAAAAAACCAACTACCAGTCGCACATCCCACGAGTGAGCCACACGAAAGTCAACCAGGGAGATTTCTGCCTTTGACTAAATTTCACATGGGGTTTTTGCTAGTTTATTTATCAAATGGGGGGTTTTTGCTATTCGAAGATTACACATTGTTACTTTTTTGCAGTTTACTATTATTTATAATACCTACTAATTAAAGGGATGAGCTTATTGGCGAAAGAGACATGAACCCAAAATAATAAAGATGGATGGTCATGAACTTATGCATAAAACCCCCTTTTTTAAATGCAAAAATTTGAGTCGAGCGATCAAGTTTCGGGTAGACCCGGCTAGACTGACACTCCAAAATACAAAAACATAAAGAAGTTGAAGTTTCCATACTACATAAAATTTGATAATAATTTATACTCTTACAACTCGTGGTATGAAAATAGATAACATTGCATTTTTTTTCTTTTTTTGTATACATTAAAGATATAAGAAAAATTTCCAAATACAAAAGTTCAGAATATATTGAAATAAAAAATATTCTCATGCAGTAAAGGCGCACTCAATAGAGGTATATTCTTTTGAAAGCGAAAGATGCTTTTCCCGTTTACCATTGATATCGCATATGGATTGGTGGAAAGAAGTTGAACGGATATACATAGGTGGATGAGACCAACGAAAAGTAGAATATGAAGATCCTTCCAACTTTAGTTACTCGCATAAAAAAATATTCGTAATATAGACATACCTCAGGGGTTTATTTATAATTTAATTTTTGGATTATTTGAGATAGTCCCTTCACGAACTAACATAATATGAGATAAGCCCAATATTTTTTTATACTTTTGCGTAAAACCCATTAATTATAAGTTTCATTTGATATAAACCCAAATAATTAGCTTATATCAGTTTTATCCATTCAAACCCTAATTAGGGTTTTTTTTCTTATTTTATTTTGCTTATTATTATGTTCATTTATTTGTTTAATTTTTTTCTAAGCGGTGGCTTGAGTGGTCGGGAGCCCCGGTTAGCTGACTGAGCATTAGTTGACATTCATTTTTTTTTCTTTAATCTATTTTTTTTTATTTAATATTTTTCTGGCGTCGAGTCGTCAGAGCTCTAATTAGCTCACTCATCTAGTTAACTTCAATTAGTTGGCATTATTTTTTTTCTTTTATCTTTTTATTTTTATTTTTTTTTCCGACAGCGAGTCGTCGGAGCTTTGGTTAGCTGACTCCGCATTAGTTGATATTCCATTTCTTTTGTCTTTTTTTTTTGTTTTTTAATTTCCGATGGCGGGTCGTCGGAGCTCCGGTTAGCTGACTCAACATTAGTTAACTTCAACATTAGTTGAAATTTGACATTCCATTTTTTATCTTTTATTTGTTTTCTCTCCTTTTAATTTATTTCCGCTGGTGAGTTGTCGGAACTCCGGTTAGCTGGCTCCACGTTAGTTAACTTCAACATTACTTAACTTTAACATTAATTGACATCCCTTTTCTTTTTTTTTTTCTTTTTTTTTTCCAGTGGCTGTTCGTCGGAGCTCCGGTTAGCTGACTCAGCATTAGTTAACTTCAACATTAGTTGACATATTTTTTTTGTCTATTTTTTTTGGGAGGCGGGTCGCCGGCTCTGATTAGTTGACTTGTATTAGCACACTACGTATTAGTGGACTTCAACATTAGTTGACGTCCAACTTTTTTTCTTTTAATTTTTTTTCCAGCAACGCGACGTCGAAACTCTAATTAACTGACTATGCATTAGCTAACATCCGATCATATTTTTACTTTTTTCTTTTAACTCTTTTTTTTTCGGTGGTGGGTATTTAGGACTCAGATTAGCTGACTAAGCGTACTGGCACTTGGCAGTTTTAATGTTAAATGTTTAAGTTAACTAAAGTTAACTAATGTTGAAGTTAATTAATGTTGAATAAGCTAATCAGAGCTCCAACGACCCGCCATCGGAAATTAAAATAAAAAGCAAAAAAATGGATTGTTTAAGTTAACTAATATTGAAGTTAACTAATGCTGAGTTAAAAAATTCTAAAAATGAAAAAGAAAAAAAGAAAATCAGACCGGACCGAGTCAGATTGTCCTGGTGGGCGGGTGCGATGGGATGGGAGTGGGTTGGACTTATTTCAAACATAAATATATAGCACTATTTTGAGAATTGATGTTTTTGTGAATTTATTTGAAATAAAAGTTTAAAAGATAGGCTTTTAGGTAATGAAATTTGAATTTATGGGTCTATGTCAAGTTCGACCTTAATTTTTTATTCATTGTTACTAGGGTAATTTAGATATGTTGTAGATTCAAAATATATAACTAACAGATACTAATTTTTTTTTTAAATCTCGGGGCCACACTCCCCTCCCTGCGCTCGTTACAGACCGTCATATTTGAGTTAATCGATTGTCAGCTCTCCGTGGGTTTTAGATGTTTAGTCTGATCCAACAAAATAAGTTAACGACTTAGAACTTGTTTGACTAAATTTATTTTAAACAACTGATAAACTCTTACGATTAATAAGCTATTTGACGAGTTGATGAACTGTGAAGTCTTATTCTTCTAATTTATTTATAAAGTGTTTCGATAATGAGTTTATAAGCTATTTTTACTGATTATAAGATATTTTGTGGTGGTGGCGAGGATGTCTCCATTAGCTTATTATCGAATTTTTAAGATATTTTTTGAAAAATTTACCAAACATTTTAGAAAAGTTTATAAGTTCTTAAACATTTTATAAACTTTTTTTAACATTTTATATGTCTAGCCAAACACCCTCTTAGTTCAATGGAGATATACCTAATTAAGCTCCAATATAAATAGTATTTGTAGAGAATTATAGAATATTATTAAAACCCTCTTTGATAGATATTTTTATAGTAAGTTTTTAAAGTGTTCTACTGAACAACTCCTAGTCTGTAGATTATCTCTATCGTACCATTCATTAAGGAGGTGACTTAGTATAAATAGAAGTATGAACTTCATTTCAAAATTATCCAAGAAACTTCAAACATTGTAGCAAAACACATTCATGATAAGTTGACTGCTTCCAACATGGAAGATGTTAACAAGTCAACATCATTTATTCTAGAAATAAGCTGAATCGAAGGACTGGAATGAACTTCTTTGTCTTGAAAAACCAATTTTCTTATCAAAGATGATACAGATGGAATATAATCGATTCGTCCATAATTTATCAATGGATATGGATGGTGATCTACCTTCAATGAGATCTCTAAAAGACCAAATGCATATGGCTGAAGATAGGAGAGTCTGGGAATTCTACTCGTTAATCTTGATTTTGGTGCGTCACCATAATATTGTATTTTTTCGAGCTCAATCGATTGAAAGTGGCAGTAAAATTAACATCCTCATATATCAATAAAATACTGACAGGCGGATCATATCCTAAAGCCCAGAGGAGCATCTCAAGCATAATTGTTTTGTCGGCTGAGTCATTGCCATAAATCACCAAAATAATTTGCTTGCATGTCTTCGGTTCTTTGTTGAAGAAAGAAATTCATAATTCTATAATTTAGTAGCAAATGAATTGTTGAAGAAAGAAATCCATAATAGAATGTTGTATATTTAATAGCAAATGAAGGTTAATTCATGATTAAAAACCTATCAATCATACTTTAATATAAAGAAACAACGGATTAAATTAAAATACTAGCACAGTACTCATGGTGCCGTCTTAAGGACTATAAACCACCCCAAAAGCATCCATGGGAACCGAACAATATTGAAATATGTGTACACACAGTCCAGATTAACAACTTTGTACGTACATTCCATGTATATGTGAGAAATAAATAGAAATTTATTAACTATAAAATTATGTGTATACATAATTCAGTTTAAAAAAAATTAGATGTATGAAGAAAATGAAAACTTTAACTGCTTTTCATTTTTCTTTTTTCATTTGTTTCAAAAAAAATTACTTAGAAAATAATTATATTAAAGAAGGCAGAATTTAGAGAAATTGAAAAAAATAAAAAAAAAACTAAATTTGTTCGATCTCGTCACAAGCGTGATACATGGAGGAACCATTAAACCCCATCAGATCTGCACTCCACGTGTCGGGTAGTGGGACCCACCTCCAAACCGCGATGAGGTTCTCTCCCCAAGCCAATCTCCCTCCTCTCTCTCTCTCTCTCTCTCTCTCTCTTTCTCTTATTCCTCTTTCTAATCTTCCCACAAAAACACACACAGTATGTAATTACACATCTCCATTATCAGAGCATATACACACGATGTATATATATTTATATTTATATATTTTTATACACACTCACAAATAATAAAAAAAACGGAAAATGAAAGAAAGAAAAAGAGGAGTTATAAAAAGAAGGCTGACTGAAACTGAAACTGAAACTCTCTTGCATGTGAATTGTGAACTACCTCCTCCCTTTTCTTTACTCAATATTCACAATTCAGTAATATAAATATAAAAATAAATATTTATTTGGGGGGGAAAAAAGAATGGCTGGGAACGAGTGGATAAACGGGTATTTGGAGGCGATACTGGACAGCGGCGCGTCGGCGATTGATGAGAACAAGGCGGCGGTGGCGGTGAGGGTGAAGGACAGGGGGCATTTCAATCCGACGAAATACTTTGTGGAGGAAGTGGTGACAGGTGTCGATGAGAGTGATCTTCATCGGACTTGGATTAAGGTTGTCGCTACCAGGAATACAAGGGAGAGGAGCTCTCGCCTCGAGAATATGTGCTGGCGCATTTGGCATCTCGCCCGCAAGAAGAAACAGGTCTCTCTCTCTCTCTCTCTCTCTCGCCTCAAGAATATGTATATACGGTGTTTGTGTGTACGATTCCTATGTTTTCAGGTGGTTTTTGAATTGAGCTCTTGATGTATAGTGGTTCCTCTGTTCTGTTTTGGTTTTTTTTTTTTCCCCGGAGATTTGACTAATATTCTTCACAGTGTGTGTGTGTTTTGTTCTATTTTTTGGGGATTTCAATGGGATTCTTGATTGTGTGTTAGTGTGTGTGTGTGTTTTTCTATTTTCGGGGGATTTCAATGGGTTTTTTTTTAATCCGATTTTCAATTGGGTTCTTGATTTTGTGTGTGTGTGTGTGCTGTATTCAGGTGATTTTTCAAAGGGATTCTTGATAGTGTGTGTGTGTTTGTGTGTTGTATTCAGGGATTTTTCATTTCAAAGGGATTCTTGATAGTGTGTGTGTGTGTGTGTGTGTGTGTGTGTGTTTGTGTTGTATTCAGGTGATTTTTCAATGGGATTCTTGATGGTAATGTGTGATTATGTGTGTGTTTTGGGGATTTTCTGGGGGGTGGGGGTGGGGTGGGGGTTGTCAGGGGGTGGGGGAGGGAGAAAAATTTCTGTATCAAGAATCACAATTTGCTTTTTAACCCCTGTCTTTATATGATGATGAATATACAAACACAACAACATAATATATACATCCATCAATTTTGCATGTTGAATTGCAACTAAAAAACGGAGTTGCGAGAAAAGCATTCTTTTGTCAATTACTGTTTGTACTGCTTTTTCTCGATCTCAGAATTCTGCTCTACACAATTTGTGAGGGCCAGAGTAATTCAATTCAATCTCTATTATCTTATCACAGTGTCACATAACAATTCTTATTTATTTTAATACCGAAAATCAATAGTCACACAAGTGGTGCATGTATTCTATTACTTTATAGTCCATTCTTTTTTTTTTATAACTATTTTGAATTTAATTTGTGTCTCGTTCGATAGTTGGAATGGGAGGATTTGCAAAGGCTAACGGATCGGAGATGGGAGAGAGAACAAGGTCGCAAAGATGTGACGGAAGACATGTCGGAAGATTTGTCCGAAGGAGAAAAAGGAGATGTATTAGGCGAGGCAGTTACGCTCGACAGCCCCAGGAAAAAGTTCCAACGCAACTTTTCTAATTTGGAAGTTTGGTCCGATAGTAACGTCGAGAAGAAGCTTTATATTGTTCTTATTAGGTAAATTTATAATATCTTAGCATAGTTTTTAATTGTTAATTATGCTTTATTAAGAGTTACGGTGTGGTAATATTTTTCTACAGTTTACACGGTTTGGTTCGTGGTGAAAACATGGAGCTTGGTCGGGATTCCGATACTGGTGGTCAGGTACTATACAATATGCTTGCTTTGACCTCGTTAACTTGGATTTTACAGTAGAAACTTGATAAATTTAATAACCTCGATCAAATAATAGTTTCTCCCGGTCCCCGACTCGGGGAAAACTGAAAACATGTTAAATTATTAACTCGATCATTTAATAATTCGCTAAATTAATAGAATTTCCCTGATCCCGACTGTATTAAGTTATAGAGGCTTAACTGTATTTGAAACGACGGATTAAATTTACCATAGGGCTCGCTCGAGCACTCGTTAATTAGTAGGTATGATAGTTTGATACTTTGTTACGTCTATTAGAGATTTCTAATTACACAAAGATTGGGTTGTTTGATCAAAATCTAATTCCTCGTTTTCTTAATATACATATCATGATCAATAATAACTTTCATTTTAAAAAAAAATATTAAATCGACAGATAAAATACATAGTAGAGCTCGCACGAGCGCTAGCGAAAATGCCGGGCGTATACCGAGTGGACCTATTCACCCGCCAGGTGTCATCCCCGGAAGTCGACTGGAGCTACGGCGAGCCAACCGAGATGCTCTCCGCAACCTCCGAAGAAGATTCCGCGGACCTAGGCGAAAGCAGTGGGGCCTACATCGTAAGAATCCCGTTCGGCCCCACGGACAAGTACCTCCGAAAGGAGCTCCTCTGGCCCCACATACCCGAATTCGTTGACGGCGCCCTGGCCCACATTCTCAACATGTCGAAAGCACTGGGCGAGCAAATCGGGGCGGGTCAACCCGTTTGGCCGTATGTGATCCACGGGCATTATGCCGACGCGGGCGATAGTGCGGCCCTTTTGTCGGGTGCATTGAATGTGCCGATGGTTTTGACGGGGCACTCATTGGGGAGGAATAAGCTTGAGCAGCTTCTTAAGCAAGGGAGGCAGTCGAAGGAGGATATTAACTCGACGTATAGGATTATGAGGAGGATCGAGGCGGAGGAGCTTTCTTTAGATGCGGCGGAGTTGGTTATCACGAGTACCAAACAGGAGATTGATGAACAATGGGGGTTGTACGACGGGTTTGATGTTAAGCTCGAGAAGGTTTTGAGGGCGCGTGGGAGGCGCGGTGTTAATTGTCACGGCCGATTTATGCCTCGCATGGCTGTAAGCAGCTTCCTTTTTTTTTTTTAATCAAACTGCTTAAAACGAACTTGTGGTATGATGCATTATTTTAGCGCACGAACCCCTAAACGGTGTGTTTTGAGAGGTAATTTGCTTAAAAATTGCATCATAGGGGTGTTTGCTAATATTAGTAAGACGAAGAATATTTGCAAAAAACCCCTATAATGCACTTTTTTTAGCGCACTACCTCCTAAATGGTGTGTTTTTAGGAGCTAATTTGCTTAAAAATTGGTTCACAGCCCACAGGGGTGTTTTTGCTAATATTTGTAATGTGAACTGTTAAAAAAAATTCTTTTATTATAAATATTTGCAAAAACCCCCCTATGGTGCATTTGTTTAGCGCACGACCTCCTAAATGGTGTGTTTATTAGGAGGTAATTTTGTTAAAAAAATGGATTATAGGGGTGTTTTTGCTAATATTTGTAATACGGGGTGCTAAATGCAATGAACTCATCTTAAACTTTTCTTGTTTCCCACTTGTCTTTATTATTCTTGGAAATTAACATATATTTATGTATGTATTCATATTATTCTGTAGGTTATTCCACCTGGGATGGACTTCAGCAATGTTGAAGTTCAAGAAGATCTTGCCGACACCGATGGTGACCTGGCGGCAGTAACCAATTCCGAGGGGTCGTCGCCCAAAGCGGTCCCTACTATATGGTCGGAAGTAAGCATCGCATGCCCATAATTACTCTTTTACCATCAGAATTATATACACTGATTTCGTGTTGATATTTTGTCGTAACAATTTTTTTTTTTAGGTGATGCGTTTTTTGACGAATCCACACAAACCGATGATTCTCGCACTATCGCGGCCCGATCCCAAGAAGAATTTAACAACACTCATAAAAGCCTTTGGAGAATGCCGCCCCTTACGAGAGCTTGCAAATCTCGTAAGTATTTTTGCCAAACGCATGTATTTAAAAAATATATATACGGACATAAATAAATAAATAATGAAAAAATTATGCAGACTCTTATAATGGGGAATAGAGACGATATAGATGAAATGTCGGGCGGAAATGCTAGTGTACTCATTACTGTACTGAAGCTTATCGACAAGTACGACTTATACGGGCAAGTAGCTTTCCCTAAGCATCACAAGCAAAGCGATGTTCCTGATATTTACCGCCTTGCTGGCAAAACAAAGGTTTGATTTTTAATTCGGTAGAATTTACTTAACAACTATCTCGGGTATTAAATTTTTGAATGTGATTATGTGAATCTTTATTACAGGGAGTATTCATAAATCCAGCTGTTATTGAGCCATTTGGACTTACATTAATCGAGGTTTGTGTTGACGTACTTAAATTAATTCCTCTAAATTTGCTCCACTTACATTAAATTGACATTATTAGTCTGTCGACTTTCGATTCTTGAATTATAGGCCGCTGCTCATGGACTCCCGATGGTGGCAACTAAGAATGGTGGGCCGGTGGATATTCATCGGGTATAAAAAACAATATATTATTTTGTGATCTGATTGATGTTATAATCGGAGTTTATTGCATTTAGCACACTTGTGTTTACTCTAATTGTGAAAAAGCCCCCGTGTTATAAATATTAGCAAAAAAACCCCTGTAATGCATTTTTTCAGCACACGAACCCCTTAATAGTGCGTACGTTTTAGGGAGTAATTTGCTAATAAAATTGAATCATAGGGGTGATTTTGCTAATATTTACAACACGGGGAGTTTTTTGACAGTTGGAGTAAACCGCTTAGTAAACACAACAGTGCTAAATGCAATACACCCTTTTGGTTTATTGCATTCAACACCCCTATGTTTTCTCTAATTGCTAAAAAAGTCCCTGTATTATTTTATTAGCAAAAACCCCCTACGATTCAATTTGTTTTACCAAACCGTCCCCTAAAAACCACTCTATTTAGGCTGTAATGTGCTAAAAAAGATGCATGATAAGGGGAATTTTGCTACTATCAATAACACGTTAAATTTTTTTTTTATTTGTTTGGCAATTCGATACGTCACAATCACATGTACTAAATGTGATAAAACTCTTTCGACGAATAAATTTTCATTTGATCGGCTAACAGGCACTTAACAACGGTCTTCTCGTGGACCCGCACGACCAGCAAGCAATAGCCGACGCGCTTCTCAAGTTGGTATCGGAGAAGAACCTATGGCAAGAGTGTCGGAGAAACGGCTTAAAGAACATCCACCTCTTCTCTTGGCCGGAGCACTGCCGCACCTACCTAACCAGGGTTGCCGCCTGCCGCATGCGGCACCCCCAGTGGCAGACCGACACTCCGGCCGATGAGCTGGCGGCCGAAGATTCCCTCAACGATTCCCTCAAGGACGTCCTCGACATGTCCTTGAGGCTATCCATCGATGGCGACAAGACATCCTTAAACGAACACAGAACATCCTTAAACGAATCGAACGACGACGTGGTGAAGCACATCATGAGTAGGATGAACAGGAGGCAAGATGACGTGGCGGCGGGCCCACGCGACTTGCCGGCTGACGTGGCGGCATCCGGAAAGTACCCGGTGTTGAGGAGGCGCCGTAAGCTATTTGTGGTGGCGCTCGATTGCTACGACGGAAGAGGATTGCCCGAGAAGAAGATGGTTCAAACGATACAAGAGATTTTGAAAGCGGTGAAACTGGACGCGCAAATTGCGAGGTTTTCCGGATTCGCCCTTTCGACCGCGATGCCGATGTATGAGTTGGTGGAGTTTTTGAAACGGGGGAATTTGAAAGTGGGAGATTTCGATGCGTTGATTTGTAGTAGCGGTAGCGAGGTTTATTATCCAGGGGCTTACGTAGAGGGGGGTGGAAAGCTTTGTCCCGATCCCGATTATGCAACGCATATTGATTATCGGTGGGGGTCGGATGGTTTGAAGAAGACTATTTGGAAGCTTATGAATACACCGGAAGGTGGCGGTGCCAAATCGGGGAGTTTTTCATGTGCGGTTGAAGAAGATGCCAGATCGAGCAATTCGCATTGTCTTTCATACTCGATTAAGGATCTTACCAAGGTAACTTTTTTTTTTGTTTCTAATTTTGACGACGGAATTGGATTTTTTTTTTAATTTAAATTTTTTAATAATTGTGTTTTGTTTTGGTAGGCGAAAAAAGTGGATGATATGAGACAAAAACTTAGGATGAGGGGTCTTCGATGCCATTTGATGTATTGCAGAAATTCCACTAGAATGCAAGTCGTTCCTCTGCTTGCATCTCGTTCGCAGGCTCTCAGGTAATATTTTTTAACCGCTTTATTTTCATTTAAATTGAATTGCGCATATACGAGGTGATCTGTGTCGGTTTTCAGCGATTTTGAAACGAGGAATATGAAAATTATTTTACTCGTCAAACAAGTGCTCTTATTAAACGTGTAAATTACTTTACGCATTTCTACTGTTTTACACTGTTTTCGTTGAACGAATCAATATAGCCTTAGCGCTTTTAATATTTCAAATAGAACAATTTATTTTCGCGATTGTTGATGTAGATGCATCGCTCTATTAATCACATCACATCGCTTACAATTTTGATTTTGATTTTTCCTGATTTTTCTGATTTTCTATTGTTGTTCGATGATTTTGTACAATTAGGTATCTTTTCGTCCGTTGGAGATTAAATGTGGCTAATATGTACGTAATTCTCGGAGAAACCGGAGACACGGATTATGAGGAAATGATTTCCGGGGCCCACAAGACAATCATTCTCAAAGACATTGTGAGTAAGGGTTCGGAGGAGTTGCTCAGAACCGCCGGAAGTTACCTAAGAGACGATATTGTCCCCGGTGACAGCCCATTGGTTGCCCACGCGAAAGGAGGGGCAAAAGCGGAAGAGATAATTAACATAATAAGGCAACTCTCTAAAGCAGGATGAATGTGAGAGATATTAAGCCTGGCCATATATATATGTTTCTATATCCACTCGAACATGCAAGTTAATTAGCATGATGAATGAAATAATCCTGTCGAAATGATTTTCCGCCACATATATGTAGTTATATATGAAGGACTTGTGTTCTTGAATTCGACTATATTGTTGTAAACTGTCACTGCGAAAAGTTCGGAGTTGTACGATGGAGAGAATTTGCTCCATGAACTTTTTGATTGAGTTCAATATTTGTAATTGTTGTTTACAAATTAGAATAAATGAAGGAAAAGAATTAGGCGATAATATAGTGAGCTTTCTAAATTGGATAGTTTCCCGATTTAGCATGTCTACCGAATTAGGGTTTCCTATTTTGGAAATTGGAAATTGGAAATTGTAAATTGGCACTCCCATTGACGAGGACATTGGTGTGATTACAAAAATACTGATTTATAAAGTCTTGTGAAAGAACACACAAGAGAAAACCTTAGTCGCCCCCCCCCCCCCCCCCCTCTCTCTCGCGTTCATCCGTTGCCGTCGTCGCCGTTGCTCGTCGTCGGTATCCTTCTTCTCCTTGTTTTATTTTTGTTATTTTCTAACGTCTACGTGTCTAGTGCCACGTAGGGTGTGGAATTTCATATACGAGGTGACATACGAGACGAAAAAGAACATCGGAGCTGTGATGTGTGAAACCTATGTATGAAAAACTGCAAGTGTATAGTATTGCGTTTTGTAGAATAGTGAATTCCAGATATCGATTCACAGGGAATTAAGTTCCTAAATTTACCAAGTACCGTAATTAGATTATCCTAAACTCTATCTAGACAGACGAAAGAATGGGAGAAATGAAGCTAATAAGAAATAATAAATAAAAACAACGGTCCGCCAGGACAAGCGAGGAATTCCGACTTGTGGTGGCTTCTAGGGTAAAATCCACGTACTATCGGTAAAGATATACAAATCCGAATCTAATGTTAATTATATATTTGCTAACCCAGACACTAAAATACCCTAACCCCCATCTCCAGTGTAGTTAGAGTCTACCCACAGGTCCGACGTCTCCGTTCAGAACCTAACGGAACCTGATATTAAGAGAGCATTTAGGTCAAGTCCTTAAGGGCTACCCGAGGTGCATCACGTCTCCGTTTCCACAAACCGAGCTATGTTTTCCTAAAATCAAACGAGAAATCCTCTCTCGAGTGCATTCCCATTTACAATCAATTCAACTGTTGGCTAGACAATCAAAAGCATTTAATACAGGAAAACATATATAATTGTACTCATTATTTATCCATTTAAGCATATTTACCTATTAAAACACTAATAAAAAGTACAAAAAACATATAAAAAAAGTTAAAAAAAAATAACAAATGAACAAGCAATAATCAAACTCCAAAGAGCAATGAAAGAAATCGCATGTCACGAATGAGTTCACAAAGGATGAGAAAAGGAAAAGAAAAAAAGAAAGAAAAAAAACAGAGTCAATTGAGTACTATGGGATCCACAAATAGAGAAACAATGAGTGGAGCGAAAGATCTTGCTGGATCCGTAAACCCGTCTTCGCGATTCTTATAAACAAACTCGGACATTCGCACGTAGTTAAGAACTAGCTCCACCATTTCCTTGTTTATCCAAGTTTCCGCGATGCATTCCGTGTTCACATCTTTCCATCTATCCTCCACTAATTCCGCAAACTTACATAGAGTTTCTTGCTTCGACACACCATGTTCTTTCATGTAGCAATCCACCACCGTCAACATTTGCCCGCCCTTATTCTCCCGCTTCAAATGAAAAATTGAATGAATAAAAATAAATAATTTAATTAGGGCTACCTGCATTTCTAGTAGTGTAGATAGCACTTAACCCCCTTCAGGTTACAAGTTTTGAAAATAACCCCCTTTATTCGTAATATCAGCTCATAACCTCCTTTGGTTGATAGTGGTAGCGTACGTTAGTTTTTCCCGTTAAAATTAACAGTGCGAGTCACAATTCAAAAGACTAAGTTTTTGCAGAGACCCGCTTGTGGTCACATTTTCCCTTTGAAATTTGACATGCACAGTTAAGTTTAACGGAAAAACTAACGGACGTTACCCCTATCAATCACAGGGGGGTTGGTTATGAGGTGATATTACGAGGAAAAAGGGGTTATCTGCAAAATTTTATAACCATAGGGGAGTTAAGTGCTATTTACCCTTTAATTATAGTAATCATATATATGTATCTACATGTGTGTGAGTGCGCACGCGCTCGTACTTCATGGCTGCCCATTGCCCAAGTCCTCAAGGTGTCGAGCAAACTTAGCAGCTGTAACTACAATATTAGGGTTGGTCGCCAACAACCAATCAATGGTTTCTTTAGTGACAGATTTCGTGCCGAGAGCAAGAGCGGAGAATATCACGTAAAAGCAGCTGGTACTCAACGAATTGTCGATATAGTCTTCGAATGAAGGCATCTTTCTCTCCATTACCCACTTTAGCTCTTGGTTGTAAGCTCTACTAATTTGTTTTACCTGAATCCATTACAAAATCAATAGCATGTGTCACAAATTGTTGATCAATATATATAAAAGAAACATCATTTAAAAAATAAAAATAAGAAATAAAATTTTAGATTCCTATTCTAGATAGTTAAAAATTGGCCCTTATATATATAAATATTACCGCTTCTATGAAATAAGGAAATGCAAATGATTTTTCATGTGTTGCTGCATCAACTTGATAATCTTCGTACATGCTCATAATAAATCGATAAGCAATTTTCATGTAATCCGGGAGTCCATCAATTTCAGCCATATCCCACCTGAGAAAATTTAAAAGCATTATAAGATTTAGGGTAAATTACACCTACACCCCTGAGATATGCTAAAATAACTTTGATGTCCATGTGGTATTAGTAATTACAGCCACACCCCTGAACCAATTATCACTTATCAGAACCAAGATTTCATGCCCTGGGGACCGATATGCACTATATTTGTTTTTCACGGGGTCGTTAATACTACCATAGACGGAAATTTATAAAACTTATATAAAATAATAAGGATTGTAAGAAATGCTAGAAGAGCCATGTCACCCCCTAGCTCTATGTTGTCTCCATTACTGCTTGAAAATAATAGTCCGTTATAACTCTAACGGAATAACGTATCCAATGCATTATTCCGTAAGGATTTCTAACAATGTTTCAGGGCGATTGTAATTACCAATACTACAGGGACCTTAAAGTTATTTTAACATACCTTAGGGGTGTATGTGTAATTTACCCTAAGATTTATATATATGAACCAAATAAAATGATATACAAAAACTTACGTACCTTCCTTAATTACTGAATTAAACATGATGAAATATATATATAAATGTAAGTTACTGATGACGCTAAAGATAAATCACCTTAGAGAGTTGAAGTAGGACGAGCTGGAAGAGCAGAGTGGATCACTGGCTCACGAGCTTGATGACCTTGAGATACCTGCGATCATAGAACACGTAAACTAGGTCGGGGGTTGATCCGGCGGAAACCCCTCCGACGCTCAAGTCAGACGTGTTGATCATAGAAATAGATCAGATAAAACATATTATAGTATTGCTCAGTTAATAGGACGTACCTTAAGGAATGAGTTCAAACCTTTATTTATAGCTTAGTTGAGATTGTCGGGCCCAAACCTTACTTGAAGGTGATTGGGCATCGGTGATAATAGTCTTCGATATTGGGCTTGTGGCCCAGTAGGTAAATAATTTGTAGGCTCATTGGGTTGGCTCAATTATGCATATCATTAAGCCCCCCACTCTCGAGTCGATGTGGGGGCCATGTTGAAATGGGTGTCGGATCGTGTCGAGAGTAAAAATTGTAGAAGTCGATCGTTGGCATATGGCCTAATGGTGTGCGAAAACGCATTGGAGCGTGTGTCGGAGGGGCGTGAAGACGCGTTGGCGCGTAGCGCAACCAAGTTGTCGCGATGTAAGTTACTTGAGTCGTCGGTGTTGTCCCGCGACGATGTAGTAGCTCGGATCAAGTTATCTCATCCTGGGAGTTGTCTCGTCGCGGGGTAATAGAGCTGATCGAGTTATCTCCTCGTGGGAGTTGTCTCGCGATAATGTAGTAGCACAGAACGAGTATTCTCCTCGTGGGAGTTGTTATTTATCGACATTGTCAATGTTTTGACGCGTTGCTTGTATGTGTTTACATATAGCCTTGTGCATGATGTACTTGAGGAGGGGATGAGACTCTCAAGATTTTTTATGGGGATCGTGCCCCTTGTTAGACCTCGTGGGTCATAAGTGTGTTTGGACCGTGGCCACGTTTTAATGAAGGACCCATCGAAAACAAGTAGATAAATTTAAGTAATCAAGTTGGCCAGACTATATAGATCCACATAATATCTCTAAGTGTTTCTAGGGTTTTAATCGTGCTAACTTGAGCTTGCGATTATATAGTGAATTTCGGGCGAGTTGTCTACTCATGAGAGTTGTCTCGCAGCGAAGTTGTAGGAGCATTGGATGACGCACGACTGGGGAGCGTGCTGATTGAGGTCGCTATGAGCAATTTGTTTCCTCGTGGGAGTTGTCTCGCAGCGAGTCTTATTATCGAGCGAGGTGGCAGCACGTGGGAGTCGCCTTGCAACGGATTTGTAGTGCCGAGCGAGTTGGCTCTTCGTGGGAGTTGCCTTGCACCGGATTTGTAGTGCTGAGTGAGTTGGCTCCTCGTGGGAGTTGTCTCGCTGCGGGTATGGTACCTAGCGAGTTGGCTCCTCGTAGGAGTTGTCTCGCTGCGGGTTTGTAGTACCGAGTGAGTTGGCTTCTCGTGGGAGTTGTCTCGCTGCGGGTATGGTACCTAGCGAGTTGGCTCCTCGTAGGAGTTGTCTCGCTGCGGGTTTGTAGTACCGAGTGAGTTGGCTTCTCGTGGGAGTTGTCTCGTTGTGGGTTGGTAGTTCCGAGGGAGTTGGCTCCTCGTGGGAGTTGCCTCGCAACGGGTTCGTAGGACCGAGCGAGTTGGCTTCCGTGGGAGTTGTCTCGCTACGGGTTGGTAGTACCGAGGGAGTTGGCTCCTCGTGGGAGTTATCTTGCTGTGGGTTCGTAGACCCTAGGGAGTTGGCTCCTCGTGGGAGTTGGCTCGCAACGGGTTATAGGACCGAACGAGTTTGCTCCTCGTGAGAGTTGTCTCGTTGTGGGTTGGTAGACCCGAGGGAGTTGGCTCCTCGTGGGAGTTGCCTCGCAAAGGGTTATAGGACAGAACGAGTGGTCTCCTCGTGGGAGTTATCTCGTTGTGGTTTCGTAGACCCGAGGGAGTTGGCTCCTCGTGGGAGTTGCCTCGCAACGGGTTATATGAACGAGTGAGTTATCTCCTCGTGGGAGTTGTCTCGCTACGGGTTGTTGTTCCGAGCGAGTTGGCTCCTCGTGAGAGTTGTCTCGCTGCGGGTTCGTAATACTGAGCAAGTTGGCTCCTCATGGGAGTTGTCTCGCAACGGGTTTGTAGGACCGAGCGAGTTTGCTCCTCATGGGAGTTGTCTCGCAAGGGTTGTAGGACGGAGCGAGTGGTCTCCTCGTGGGAGTTATCTCACTGTGGGTAGTAGTACCGAGCGAGTTGGCTCCTCGTGGGAGTTTCCTCGCAACGGATTTGTAGGACCGAGCGAGTTTTCTCCTCGTGGGAGTTGTCTCGCAAGCCCCCCACTTTCGATTCGATGTGGGAGTCAAATGGAAAAAGATACCGAATCGTGTCGAGAGTAGGTCGGTGTTGTAGTGTTCCACTAACTGTTGTTGTGGTGTGGAGATATAATAATTTTATTTGAGAGCGCACACGATTTGGTAGAGCGCGTTGAAATTCTCGCACGATTTGGTGAAGCGAGGTTAAATCGGCACGCGATTTGGTGGAGCCTGTAGAAATTTGCGAGCAATTTGGTGAAGCGCGTCAAAATATATGCGCGATTTGGTGGAGATTAGTAAAATTTGCACGCGATTAGATGAGTAGAGGGGAGGCGCGCGCGATTTGATTGGTAGTAGCTGACGCGCGCGCGATTTGAGGTGTAGGGGAGCGCGCGATTTGATGGATGGCATGGGGAGCCGCGCGCGCGCGCGGAAAAAGGTGCAGGCGCATGCGATTCACGCGCGGGAGAGAGGGAGTGCGGCGCGTGCATTGCACGCGCGGAGAGGGAGAACGGGCGCGTGCGATGCACGCGCGCAGAGGCATGAGGAGCAGTACAGCTGGGCGCGTGAGCGCCACGCGCGTTCTGGCAATTTTTTTTTTCTTTTTCCTGCACATTCGCACGGCCCGAGGCGCGCGTTCTGGGATTTGCGCGTGCCGTTTTGTTCTCTTTTTCTCCTTTTTTTTTTTTTTTTTTTTTTTTTCTCTCTTTTCGTTTTTTTTCTTCTCTTTTTTTGCTTTTCTATTTTTTTTTGTGTTTTTTTTTTGGTTGATGTCCACCCCTTGGGATAATTTTCCATTTTGTTTTTGGGGCACTATAAGCCCCCAGGGAGTCGATAACCCTTGGCGAACGAAATGTTTTGGGGGCACTATAAACCCCCAGGGAGTCGATAACCCTTGGCGAACGAAATATTTTTGGGGCACTATAAACCCCCAAGGAGTCGATAACCCTTGGCGAACGAAATGTTTTGGGGGCACTGTAAACCCCTAGGGAGTTGATAACCCTTGGCGAACGAAATGTTTTGGGGTTACTATAAACCCCCAGGGAGTCGATAACCCTTGGCGAACGAAATATATTGGAGGCACTATAAACCCCAGGGAGTCGATAACCCTTGGCGAACCAAATGTTTTGGGGGCACTGTAAACCCACAGACGGCGCCAAAATGATGATGCTAAAGATAGATCACCTTAGAGAGTTGAAGTAGGATGAGCTGGAAGAGTAGAGTGGATCACTGGCTCACGAGCTTGATGACCTTGAGATACTTACGATCATAGAACACGTGAACTAGGCCGGGGTTGATCCGGCTGAAACCCCTCCGACGCTCAAGTCAGACGTACTGATCATAGAAATAGTCCATAGAATACATGTTGTAGTATTGCTCAGTTGATAGGACGTACCTTAAGGAATGAGTTCAAACCTTTATTTATAACTTAGTTGAGATTGTCGGGCCCAAACCTTACTTGAAGATGATTGGGCATCGGTGATAATAGTCTTCGATATTGAGCTTCTGGTCCAATAGGTAAATAATTTATAGGCCCATTGGATTGACTCAATTATGTATATCAGTTACCTTTCTAGAAAATATAAATGACATAAATGACATGTCATTAATCAGTTACATCAGATATACCGCAAATTACGAGAAACCCCCTTAGGTATGGCCTAATTATGAAAAGACTCTCGTGAGGTAGGTCGCCGTCTTACCCATTAATTCCCCATGTTATTACTTTTCACGGAATCTTTTTGATTCCATGGATTATTCTTCTAAAAATGTCATTTTTTCCCTTGAGGGGTAATTGTAAGCATACTAATTACATATGAACTAAATTGTCATATTATTTTAAAAATATAGTTACTTTTAATTTTCAAACTATAATGCGTTTCTTCATTTTATAATTATTAAAAATAGAAAATATATATAAAAAAATGGTTACTATAAACCCCTAGGGAGTCGATAATCCTTGGCGAACGAAATATTGGGGGCACTATAAACCCCAGGGAGTCGATAACCCTTGGCGAACCAAATGTTTTGGGGGCACTGTAAACCCACAGACGGCGCCAAAATGATGATGCTAAAGATAGATCATCTTAGAGAGTTGAAGTAGGATGAGCTGGAAGAGCAGAGTGGATCACTGGCTCACGAGCTTGATGACCTTGAGATACCTACGATCATAGAACACGTGAACTAGGCCGGGGTTGATCCGGCTGAAACCCCTCCGACGCTCAAGTCAGACGTACTGATCATAGAAATAGTCCAGAGAATACATGTTGTAGTATTGCTCAGTTGATAGGACGTACCTTAAGGAATGAGTTCAAACATTTATTTATAACTTAGTTGAGATTGTCGGGCCCAAACCTTACTTGAAGATGATTGGGCATCGGTGATAATAGTCTTCGATATTGAGCTTCTGGTCCAATAGGTAAATAATTTATAGGCCCATTGGATTGACTCAATTATGTATATCAGTTACCTTTCTAGAAAATATAAATGACATAAATGACATGTCATTAATCAGTTACATTAGATATACCGCAAATTACGAGAAACCCCCTTAGGTATGGCCTAATTATGAAAAGACTCCCGTGTGGTAGGTCGCCGTCTTACCCATTAATTCCCCATGTTATTACTTTTCACGGAATCTTTTTGATTCCATGGATTATTCTTCTAAAAATATCATTTTTTCCCTTGAGGGGTAATTGTAAGCATACTAATTACATATGAACTAAATTGTCATATTATTTTAAAAATATAGTTACTTTTAATTTTCAAACTATAATGCGTTTCTTCATTTTATAATTATTAAAAATAAAAAATATATATAAAAAAATTAAACTTATCTTGTAACATTGTAACATTATTTATTTTATTTTTTATTTTTTTCTTTATATTTTTATATGTTACGTGAATTTAAACAATCAAATACTGGTCAGAGGGGTATTTTCGTAATTAGACCTTACCTCGGAAGACTTTTTCATTATTTGACCGTTAGACATAACAATAGCATATTATAAAAAAAAACATTATTCAATATATATATATATATATATATATATATATATATATATATATATATATATATATATATATATATATATATAAGGTCTTACCTCGACAGTTCGCTCAGCTCTTTCTTGTACATATTCTTCAAAAAATTCAAATTCAACTTGGCTAGTTTTAGAAACAATTCATTCCTTGATCAATCGACGCTTTCATAGATAGAAATATAAAGGGTTATGTCGAACATTGGAACACATCTGTGAATCGATCGCTTCACTCTGTGTTGAAGGCGAGATTCGTAAAAGCATGCGCGTCAAATGATGTTTCGTAAAAGCTAAAGCCTTTTCTAAGATGTCTTCCCCGTGAATTCGAACATTGGTTGCTTCGTACATGCTTAGTAGCCCCTCAACATCGTCATTAGTCACAAGGGTTTCTTCAGTTTTACTTCATTCGACAAAATATTTGTCAAAAAACACCGGTGTAATATATAGCGTGTCAAAACTTTCTAATTTTGATGAAATTAGACTATTTTTTCAGCTGGTGAGGCTATGAATTTATTACACGGTGAATTTAAGTTGTTCTGGGGCAACGTCTCGATAGGATTATTTGTATAAAGTAGCTAAAAAAGAAGTAAATATATATATGTAAACTTCAACTAAAATAACATAAATCAAACACTTTCATGAAGTTACATTTAAAATACAATTATGATAAATAGTCTCCGACATTAAAAGTAATTGACTCGTATCTTGAATATATTAACCAGTTCTTTATTTTCCGATCGCCTGGAAGGGACAAAAGAAAGATCTTGTTGTTTCTTCAACAATTTCTGATCTCTAGTGGACCTCTCAGTAGGATTCAAACCCAGGTGAAGTTCTGACCATCTATCAGAGAAAAAAGAACGAACCAATCTTGTAGGATTCCCAAGAAATTCTTCGATTTCTTCCGGAAGCAGATGATTAATCATCTGCTTCTCACGTTCCGTGAATAGCCGGGACATTGAGGAATATCCAGAAAGGCATTTCGGGAATCGGTCTGATTCTATCTCTGTTCCTTCCGTTTGAAGAAAGGAAGGATCCCAAAAAATCGATCTTTCTTTTAGTGGTTGAATCTCTCTTTGATTGATCAATGTGTGATATTCCGAATCCTCATTACTAATGGAATCCAAATGATCTCTGGATTGATCAGAAGATCCTTTCAGTTGGCTAGAATCCGTTACTTGAACGAAACTGGATCTTGTGGAATCATATTGAATATTTGACGATACATTCCGTACCTTTCTAAAAAACCGATCCTTGTTTACCAACCACACATTGTCTAACCAAATCAAATTCTCTCTCGATACGTTCCTCAAAAAATCCGATTCGTGCGGATTCTTCCCCCAACTAACGAAGAGATCTTGGCGAAATTGCCACATATGAAATTGAGCACAATTTTGCAAAGAAATAGCCCCCTTGTTTCTCGAGAAGAGATGGGAAACATGCTCAATATCATTTGATTGAATAGTTGACCCAGCCCTTTGTTGTTTGAAGAAACCCTCCACTTTAATTGGTATTTTTTCACGAAAAGCAGACATGAGATAAGAAATCCAGTGTTTGACTAAGATTTCGAATAGCGGTCCCGAATTCAAGTTGATTCTATTTCGCCTCTTCCTCAGAGAAAGACGATCAAACAATTCCCAATCATGGTCCTTGCGGATCGGATCATCCATATAATATACAAAAAGAAACTCCAGATATTTGATATCTTTCTCTTTGAATAAGATCTCAATTCCAGCGACGGTTTCATTAGATATCTTACAACTAGAATCCCTCTTATTGGAACTGTCCATATTCGGTTCATCCTTCAGAACCCTATCACACCCCGGATCTGATGAAATAGGATGAATTGAGACAGTAAACACAATAACATTAATAAGTTACTTTTTTTTTCTTTTTCAAAATCAAAGTCAAATTAGTAACTTTTAAGACAACAACATTAATATGTATACATAGTTTTTACATATTTTCTTCTTTGCATCTATTATGTTGTGATCGATCCACATTAAAATAACGTTATTATGTTGTGGTCGATCCACGGTAAAATAAAAGTTGGGATTTTAATAAAAAATAATATATGAATTTATGCTTTATTTTATTTATATTAACTGTTATTGTTAAAGAACCTAATGATGTATACCAAAAATGTTGAAGAATGAATTTAAATTAAAAAAAAATGTCTTTGTATTTATATTTTATAAGAATATTTATGTATTATGATCTTATTATTATTAAATTTTTATTATATTACTAGGATATATACATTATGATCTATGACTCATGCTATACATTATTATATTACTAGGATTTAAATTCAAAAAAATTGTCTTTGTATTTATATATTATAAGAATATTTATGTATTATGATTTTATTATTATTAATTTTTTATTGTATTACTAGGATATATACATTATGGAGATAAAATTATGTTTAAATATCATTTTATATATATTTTGAGTATTTATAAATAATATCTAGAAATATATTATATTAAATATAAAAAAATCGGTTTATTTTCGATTTATCACCGAGTAGTCATCGCCACACAAATTAATCATGAGTCAGTGTGCCTAACCGCCTCCGGCCCGATTACCGCCTTTTACAACCTTGGTAAATACAATACCTTTATCATTAATTATTTTATAATTAACTAATTAAGAGTGACAAGGGGCAAAATTGATAAAAATACAATTAATTCCTTATTGGAACTCTAAAATGACAAATAATTTGGGACCAAAAAAACATCGAAAAAGACATATAATAAGGGACATATGGAGTAATCTAATCCTGGTGTACATAACTGTAGTTGTTAATTATATATTTATATATATATATATATATATTCCCCCTTATTTATAAATGATATTTGAGATAAATTCAATGGGTCTGAAAAACCATATATACCCCTACTAATTATTAATTAGTATAATTATTTAATTTAAAAAATATTATACACATAATCTACACCCAAATCTTCTCCAAAAACTATTCCCCTTATCACGCAATTCAGTTTTTTTTCCTTTTCCTTTTTTTTAATATATAAGCGCCCGTAACTCGATTTTTTTTTTAATAAGGGGAAATTATTCAAATAATTTCAAGTTATTTAAATAGTAACTAGTTGAGAGTGGTTGAAACAATTCAATATTTAAACATCACGGTTTAATATTTAAACAATTCAAATAATTCATTATCTTATAATAAGCATGCATCATCTTTAATGTTTTAATTATAGCTTTGTTGATCGGCCATTGATCTCACCTAATTAATGGACCAATTAATTATTGTTCTATTATTAATTTGATTTTATAAACATAATGAATTGTACAAAGTTTTGTATCACAATACAAACATGCACCATGAAATATATTGATATTAGTTAACATTACAAACCCACAACACTTTAATTATTCAACAATCCAAAACCAACAGAAAAAATCCAAGACTGGAAACACAAACAAATTTAGATAGACAGTACAAAACGCAATAACGTAACGAGGGCATACGATTGAGGAAAAAAGAAAAAAGAAAATTTAAATGACAATTGGATCAACAAATAAAGCAACAATATGTGGACCCAAATTTTTTTCGGGATCCGTATATCCATCATCACTGTTCCGGTAAGTGACCTCGGCTACCCGGGCATAGTTCACAAGTTGCTCGACTATTTCTTTGGGTATCGAACCTTCGGTTTTATTCGCCCATTCCTTACTAATATCCTTCCATGCATCCTCCACTAGTACCTCGAACATAGACAAGACCTCTTCCTTTGATATGCCATAATGTTTTATGTAGCAATCCACCACTGTCAGATATTTTCCCTCTCTATTCTCGCGCTACAAATGCAGATACACGACCGAGGGTTAACTAAGATGAATAAGATATCGATCGATCGATCAAGTAACATGCAATCTTATAATGATTTTTACGTTACTAAACTAAAGTCACCAATCAAATATTAGAATTTTCAGAAATATTCATATATTTAATTTCAATTTCCATTTCATTCCCAAAAGTTTTAGGAGACAAAAAAATTGTTGTACTTGAAAACTATAATTTTCCTCAATCAAATCGGAAGAATTCAAAAGGCCCACTTTCAATAAATAATGCTATGTCACTTGATGTAATAATTAATGGGCAATCAACTTATTTTTATGTTAGATAAACTCTTACGTCATAAGTTGTTTTAAGAGTTGAAAAGTTGTTACGTTTTATTTTTATAAATAATTTTTAAAGTTTTTGGATAATAATCTTATAAACTATTTTTACTTATTATAAGATCAAAAGGTGGGGTGTAGGTAGTTGTTTAATAAAAATATTATGTGCTCTCCAATAGCTTACTTTTTAAATTTTTATCATTTAAAAAAAAAAAATACCAAATACTTTGAAAGAGCTTATAAGCTCTTAAACATAGTATATTTTAACTATTTTTAAATGTAAGCTAGGTGACAAATCTCAAAATCAAAATCAAAATCAAAATCAAGTTATGCATAAAAAAATATTGAAGTAATACTACTTACTTCATGGCTGCCCAAGTCCTCAATATGTCGACCTATCATCGCAGTCGAAACTACAATTTTAGGGTTACTGAGCAGCCAATCAATAGTTTCTTGGGTAACAGATTTCATGCCCGGAAAATGAGCTGTGAACATCACAAAAACGCAACTTGTGATCACTGAATTTTTCAGATACTCTTCTAACGGAGGCATTTTTCGTTCCATAATCCAACTTTGCTCTATGTTGTAAGCCCTAGCAAGTTGTTTCACCTGCTCATGCATCATACACCAAATATATATTTAATTTGGGAACAAATACGGTCTTCATCCCTCAAGTTTGCACTGATCTCACACATTTGGTCCATAAAAAAAACACATTTAGTCCCTCATATTTCAAAATTTCAACACTTTAGGTCATTTCCATAAATTTACCGTTAGTCCTTCCGTTAAGGCGGTGATAGGAACATGCTTGATTCCGTTAGTACAAACATAAAATTGACGAAAAATGACTGAAAGTGTTGACTTTTCGAAACATGAGGGACCAAATATGAAATTTGTGTAAATTTGAGAGATGAAAACTATATATTTTCCTATTTAATATGATATTTGTGGAAATTATATATATATAAGACGAAAAATGACTGAAAGTGTTGACTTTTCGAAACATGAGGGACCAAATATATATTGATTTGGCCTTACTGCTTCTTTGTAAGAAGGAATTGCAAACGATTTTCCTTGTTGCGTTGCCTCTCGTTCGTAAACTTCAGATACACTCATGATGAATTGATAAACAACCTTCATATAATCCGGGAGTTGACCAATTTCATTCATATCCCACCTGAAAAGAATTATTATAAATCAAAATATATCATTCTATACTCGTGTTCATCAGCCAACTATACAAGTGCAGTGAGTACTAAACCTACGCGCTCGTACTTAAGGCAAGATAGGTAGGTACCTTTCAAGAACATCAGTAAAAAGCTGAGCTTCATTGAGTGTAGCATAATTATCATATGTATCATCTAGAATAGAAACCATTTGCATAGCTTTCGCCACCGCATTTCGAACATACGAGTATTGAGGTTCAAAATGGAATGCGACACCCCACATATAGCACTCTATCCATCTGTCTCTTGCATACGGCAATTTCGACTTCAGGTCAAAGTTGTTCCACCACCTTAATTTACCCGAACAAATTTAATGAGGGACGACCCAATTAAGCCTATATAGGGACCAAGCCAAAAAACAATCAATATATATATATATATATATATATATGTTGCTTACCTGTAGAGTTCGGAGAGCTCTTCCTTGTACATATTCTGCAGATAATTGAAATTCAATTTTGCTAGTTTTAAAATAATTTCATCCCTTGAATCATCTTTTTCGTAGATGGAAATGTAAACGCGTGCTTCGATAATCGGAACACCTCTATGAAGCGAGTGCACTAGAGCTCGCTTCACTTTGTCCTTAAGTGGAGATTCCAACGACAACATGTGACGAGTCAAATGATGTTTCGTAAAAGGTACGGCCTCTTCTAAGATGTCTTCTCCACGAATTCGAACATGAGCTGCTTCGTACAAGCTTAGTAGCCCCTCAACATCGTTACCTATAAGGGATTCTTCCAATTTGTTGTCTTTGTTCGTGAACTTGTCGAAAACACCTGTTGCAATAATAATGGCGTTTATCAAATTTTAATCGAAGTTTTTTGTTTTTTTTTTAATGACATATGAAATAGCGCGAAAGAGGTAGAAGGGAAATTACTGCAAGAAACTTGATGGCGATGTTGCCTGAGCAAACGAAATCGAAGTGCAGTAGTAAACAAATCAAACTCTTCATCCTCTTTGTAGATTTGTTCGAGTTTTTCTTCGATTTCTGTCTCGAAATGATAAGCCAATCCGAGACGCACGAGTGTGTCCACTAATATAAGGATTGGTTTGCCGGATGTTTTTGCCATTAGAATGCTCCTCACTTTCTTCTTTATTGCTTCTATGGTCTTTTCGTAGGTTTCTTGTACCTGTACACGTGAAATTCGATACGACAACTTGGCACATTTATTGAGATACCACTTAATAGTTAATAGACGTGCACAGCTGAAAAGGCTAACGGGTGATTATAGGCAAAACGGGTTTCCCAACCGAGAACACTTTGGGGCATACATACATACATATTTATCTTATAAAAACGAAACATGATGCATATATATATATATATATATATATATATATATATGTGTGTGTGTGTGTGTGTGTGTGTGAAGTAATTTATTTATACCTGATGATCCAAAGAGAAAGAAGCGAAAGTATGACCCCACATGCTCGGTTTGAAAATGGTGACCGGTGGCCGGAGATCCCTCAGGCAAGTACTCGGTGGAACATCGACAGTGTTATTAGCATTATTGAACATTTTTTAGTACTAAGAACACAGCTCTTTAAAATGATGATTAATTAATGTATTTTATTTATTGTTGTGAAATGGCAATGGAGCAATCACCCCCATTTATAGTGAATTAATTAGTGATACATGCCACCCCCACCAAATAGTAAAAGAAAATAAGAGAATTATTTTTAGTACATTATTTAATCTTCTGATGCTCCTCGTGTGAATTCTCAGAAACGAATCTTTTTTTCGTCTTTTTTTTTTTTTTGTTTTTCTACCTAATATTTCTTTTTCAAAACATTGAATATTATTTGCACGGCTGTCACTAGTAACTAGCGCGTGTGTCCCACGTATGTGGTTAATATCATTTGAAGGATCTAACGACTAGAAGGGGTTGAAAATTGCCTCGTGACGCGTGCCTTGACTGAAGTCGCCAGGGTTAGCGGTAACTCCGTCACCCCTCCTCACACCCACTTGCCCCACTTCTCAATTTGCTGGAGGCGGTGGGGAGGGATGGTGATGGCGGCGGCGGCTCTGGGGAAGGCGCTGGTGGTGAGCGCCGTCGATCATGAGGATGGAACTCGTTGGGCAGCGGCGCTCAGGGCTGAGGGGGACAGTGTCAGTGGTGCTCGGCGTTGGGAGGGGTTATGGCAGCATGGGTGTAGCGGCGTGGTGATGTTGTTGTCGCAGATCTAGGGTTTGGGGGAGGAGATCTACGGTTTGGTGGGGCAGATCTTAGATTTTTCGATTTCATGTCTATAGATGTCTATGGGTATCTATGGATGTCTATGGTGTCTGGCGGCTAGTGTTTCAAAGGAGGAATTAGGGTTTTAAGAATACGTGACTACAGATTACTACAGTTTCCTACGAGTGTCTATATATGACTACAGACTACTACGGTTTCCTATGGGTTTCTATAGAAGACTATGGCCGAAAATAATTAAAAAATCATAATTTTCAATATTATGTAAAAGAAAAGGACAAAAATACGAAAATGCAAACAGAATTGTTCTATGGAAAAAAAATAATAACAAAAATGCTAGATGCGAAAATAAAAATGTTAAATGCAGAATGAAAAAATGATAAATACAGTCTAAATATTATTTGGTGCATATTTCATTTTTTGTATGTGGGGGCATTATTGGAATGAAATTTATAAAGGATGTGAAACTAATGTTTAGTTAGACTTGTCATTTAGTTCTAATATTATGTTTTCTCACCAGAGACCTATAGCTTAAAGCCCTTTATTTAAAATCTTATAATGAATAAAACCAATGTTCTCAAAACCGGACCGGACCGGCCGGTCCGACCGGTTCAACCGCGAACCGGTGACTGGTCCGGTCCGAGTCGACCTCAAAACCCGCAAATGCAAAAAAACCGGGTCAGCTGCTAATGAACCGGTTCAACCACGGTTGAACTGGAAAAAACCGGCCCCAAAACCGGATTTTTGCAAAGGGAGAGGAAAAAAAAAAAAAACCTACCTAGAAACAGAAACTTGAAAATCTTTACAGTTATCTTGGAATTTTGATTTGTTAGAGATGGTTTCACTAGGATATTAAAACCACATGAATATAGATAATGCTGGTGAGGAGTTGGCGAAGGCAAAAAAGAGAAGGAAAAATGGAAGTGGAGAACATAGATGTGGAAAACGAGGAAGGAGAGAGAGGAGGCGGTGGGCTGGGTAGATAATGGGGCTCTATACATATATATTAGGGCTTGGGGGAGTAATTTAAATAGTAATTTTTGTTGTTTACTTTTGTTTTATTACTATGTATTAATACTGAATACATGTAAAATTATTATCTAAATGTATATAAATAAAATAGAATTAGTAAAATTTAATGATTGAGATTTTATGTTTTTTCTTATAATACTTCAAAATTTTATATAATTATATTCATTAAATTTTTATTGACATATGTAGGGCTGGCAATCGGGCCGTGTGAGCCGAGCCTGTGTCGGCTCAAGCTCATATAGCATCGGGCCTCATTATTATAGGCTCAAGCTCAAATACCATCGGGCCTCATGCCTATAGGCTCAAACTCGGCTCACGCATTTTTTCGGGTTTCGGGTTTATATCGGGCTTATATCGAGCAATAAACAAATTACATATTTTACAACTTTGCAGTCGACATATTAAAGAAAAAAAAAAAAAAACTTCGCAGTCTAAGCGAAAAATCTAGACTATTCATTGAAAATCAAAATAAGCTTAAAAAAAAAAAAAAAAAAAAAATAATCATAGTCTGTTCATTAAAACAAATAAAGCTTAATATTGCAAATATTTAATCCTTAATTAATCATACTAAAAAATGCATCTGAGGCCAAAATGAAAAAAAAAATCATAAAATAAAATAACTAGAAGCAATTCTAAATGTCCTTAACTCTTTTCGAAAATCTTGAGACCTAAAATAAAAAATATATATATATATATATATATATATATATAGTCGGGCTTTATTCGGGTCGAGCCATGGTAAGCTCAGACTCGGCTCATAGTTTGATCGGGTTTAATAAAACGGCTCAAACTCGGCCCGGCTCACAATTAATGAGGCTCGGCTCAAATAAATTCGGGCCGAGCTATCGGGCTTCGGGTAGGCCCGGCTCAATTGCCGGTCCTAGACATATGTAATGTCTAAATTATGCTATTAATGTTTCACAATTTATTTCTTTCTCTTTACGTTTCAATTTTATTGTGAATAATTAATAAATTATAGTTCTTGGTTGACATTTAATGAATAATATAATTATTGAATAAATATTTGTATAATAATCATTTTAGAATTTATATATTAAAAAATCAAAAAAAAATATATAAAAACCCGGTCGGACCCCGGTTGAACCGGTCCAACCGTGACCCAGTAGGTTGTCCGGTTCTATGTCCGGTCCGGTTTTCAAAACATTGAATAAAACTAGCAAATAAGCTCAGTATCCAAACACATTAAAAATTAATTCTAAAACTATGATGTAACAGCTTATCAAAGAACTTGTCAACATAAACATAAGTTGATAGCTCATGAAAATGACAAATAGACCCATGACAAGAGCACTTAATTAAAAAAATGGACATCCGATTTTTTTTGTCTTGCAAATAAATCCACCTCATTCAAACTTATTTGTAAATTACGAAAACTCTTCTGTATATACCAAAATTACCTCCAACTCCTTGAAACTCTAATTCAACTCCAATTTCATGATTTACACTCCAATTTAGCCAAATTTCACCAATTAAATAATTTCTTTTTCTGAAAACTTAAAAAAAAATATTACTGTTCTAGACGTCTGCAGTCAAAGACAGTAATATTGTTGTTCAAAGACCGTAATATTGCTGTCAAATAGACATAATATTACTTTTCTAGTTTTAATATTAGTGTCTAACACGGTACTATTGCTATTAACACAATAATATTAATGTATTAATTGATTTTATCGACTTGGCCTGCAATATCGCTGTCTCCGACCGTAATACACTAATTTAGGTAAAAAAAATTATTCAACACCGGAGACCCGTGATTAACGCCAGAATTTGGCCGGAAAAAAATTCAAAAAAAATTATTTTCTATTTTTTTTTTCTGAAAATGGGGTTAATGTGATATATTTATTCATATTCGGGGTCAATGTCTAATATGAATGAAGTTAGAGCATAATATATGAAATTGACGAAAATTATATTATAAGAGATATTTTAATAAAATACATGGAGATAGATTTATTTAACAAAGCTATTTTTTGTTTGGACATATGTCCATTTAAGTTTCTTATCATGGATCTATATTCTATTTGGCATTTGCCCTATTAATAATGGAGGAGTTCTTATAAAAATATTAATGCTCAATAATTTAGATTGGTGAGCCCCTTGGTAGCCCCGGGTGGTTGTAGATGCTGTATTTTTTTTACCAAATAGTCATACCAATTGTGTGTCTTGGTCTACCGAATGCTATCAACTCTTTATCAAAATTTCTCATGCGAAAGAGAATGGAAATTGACTCTTTGATATAACCCCTCAATACTTCTTTTAATAAGGAGAGCCCCAAACTATTTTACACTATTTGAGAAAAATATTTTTCCTAATTTTAGCCACTCATTTTTTTCAATTATGCCCATGCCACCTTCAACACTGTCACCAATTATGCACCTACCACCTCATCAACCTTTTTTTTTTTTTTTGACTATTTAATATTTTTTCCCCGTTTTTTAACCTTTTTTTCTCTATCAGGTATATTAATCAACTATGAGATATAAGCATAGTCGATTAAGAATCAGACTATTAAAAATAACAAATCACAACTACAAATGACGTAGAATGGAAGCACGGTAAATAATTAATTCTACGAATTAATCCTATAGAACAAAATAACATTCGGAATCCACCGAAAACTCTGGAATCCACTAGAAAAATAGAGAAAACTCTAAATATTGTATTAAAAATTCAAAATTCTTCTCAAAATAAAGTCCTAAGGCAGCTATTTATACTAAAAAACTGAAAACCCGAATTAAACTAATAAAATACTAAAAAACTGAAAATCCGAATTAAACTAAGAAAATACTAAAAATTACCAAAAATGGCAAAAACAACTTAGAATCTGATCCTAGTAGATCTCGTAATTTTAGGAACAACCCAATTAAGGGAATCCTAATCCGATGTTTCTATGATTTGATATTAATTTTCTAAAACTTGCCTAAAATAGCAAAAACTAACTTTTGGGAGTCTAAATGACGTTGGATTGCTGAAATTTGACGTGATTCATGAGATTTGCTCATGAGTTTTGTTCTTTGCGCCGTTTCACTTGAGATAGAGTTCGTTTCGTACTCAAATACAATTTGAGTTCGCAGAAAACTCTTATTTTCCCATAATTTCTTTCGATATTTCCACCAATGCCCATTAATAACTCTTCTCCGAATTAAATAGTTATTTTGCAATTCAAATCCAATTTGACGTTCCTTATCAATATCCTCTTATTCAAAAGAGCTCGACCTCGAGCTATGATTAAAATATAACAATGCATACATCTTTGCAAACAACTTCAATTGCTCCACCAATCTTCCCGCCGCAAAACTCTCGCTTAGAAAATCTTCCTCCAACCGAGGCATTAGAAAAATTGGCTTCTTAATCAAAAATCCCAATGGCTCCACCAATTTCTCCGAAACAAGAACTTCACAGCAAACACTATCTACAATTAGATCACATACTTTAACGCAATCCACTTGTGATTTCTCTTCTCGTGCACCTTCATCTTCTTGAACAAATTCTGCAACTTCAAACTGTTCCTCAAATTTACTTGTAACACCCTCTTTAAACTCGTCGACTTCTTCTTCAAGCTTGCTAACATTGTCTTCTACCCCATTGTATCTCTCTTCAACTTTGTTGATGCTCGCTTCAAGCTCGTTGACTGTCCCTTCAACTTCGTCGATGTTCACTTTGATTTCGTTAATGTCATCGTTAATAATAGCTACGCTACTTTTAACTTTTACGATAATTTTCTTTTCAACTTCGGCAACTCCTACGTCATGATCCTCCACCAAATTTGGAGGTTAAATAACGAACGAAGTATCTTGTGCCTCCTTAACTTTGACAACGGGTGGGACATCTTCGGTTTTTCTAGAAGAACTATTTCGCCGATAATATTCCCCCTCCATGCTAACTCTTGAGCCTCTTCAAGGGTGTAGAATATACGCCACCCCATCCTAAGACGTATTGAAATATTCAATCCTGTCAATTACCGTGAAATTTCCGTACTTTCGGATTCTTGCAGGTTATTTAAGTTTATTAGTCTCACAAACTCAGCAGTACACATATTAACAGATTACTCCCTTGCGAACAATTACGATGTAGTTGAAATAGACGTTGCTCATAACGTAGGGGTAAAAAACGATCCATCAACATTTTTCTCATCCTCCTCCATGATTGGATTGGAACTTTTTCTTGCCTAGCTCTCTTCCATTGTACCCCATCCCACCATGCGGCTGCACTACCCTTTAACTCAGACCTCACCAATTTTACCATCTTATTCGGCAAAATATCCATCAATTCAATTCTCCTTCTGATACCCAATCGATAAAATCCTCAACTTCAAGAAAATTTCCAATAAAAGAAGGAATTTCAGCTCTTACCCGATATTTATCACGATCATTTTGTCTCCTTATAGGCGGGTTTTCTTCAAACTCAGAGTTTTCGCTCCACTTTGAATAGTCATCATACCTTGATTGAAATTGAACAGGTCCTTGATAATTATGTCTAACATATGCACCTCGGGCTACACCGTCGGCAATCATCATGCTAGATTCAGTTCTTCTGTTGTCGTTGTCAAGGGCAAAACCCTCGCGCACCAACCGCAGATTTTGCAAATTTTCAACCCCGCGGTCATCGCCAACGTAGTTTTTGTCTCCATGTTTCACACCTTTCACCATCTAACCAGGAAAAACCTCGCTCTGATACCAACTGACGCAGAACGGAAGCATGGTAGAAAATTAATTTCTACGAATTAATCCTATAGAACAAAATAATATTCGGAATCCACCGAAAACTCTGGAATCCACCAGAAAAATAGAGAAAAATCTAATATTTTATTAAAAATTCGAAATTCTTCTCAAAATAAAGTCCTAAGGAAGTTATTTATACTAAAAAACTGAAAACCCTAATTAAACTAAGAAAGTACTAAAAATTACCAAAAACGGCAAAACCAAGTTAGAGTCTGGTTCTAGTAGATCTCGTAATTTTAGGAATAACCCAATTTTCGGAATCCTAATCCGATTTTTCTATGATTTGATATTAATTTTCTAAAACTTGCCTAAAATAACTAAAACGAACTTTTGGGAGTCTAAACGACGTTTGATTGCTGAAATTTGACGTGATTCATGAGATTTTCTCATGAGTTTTGTTCCTTGCGCCGTTTCACTTCAGATAGAGTTCGTTTCGTACTCAAATACAATTTGAGTTCGTAGAAAACTCTTATTTTCCCATAATTTCTTTCGATATTTCCACAAATGCCCATTAATAACTCTTATCCGAATTAAATAGTTATTTTGCAATTCAAATCTAATTTGACGTTCCTTATCAACAAAATAATACAAAATCAACTATATTTTACCAAAACAAAAAGTATACAAACACTATAATTGATTTATACAACTGAAATCAATAAAAAAAAATCAAAAAAATTAAAATAAAATTGGAGTTCATTAATCTTAATCGACTACCAGAGCATAGTCGATTAACTTAATCGACTATTTAAAACGTACAAAGTCGATTAAGGTTCCAGCCTGCGCGAATTTCTCTACCTGCACAGTTATCCGCCCGATCCACCAAAAAACCCTAAATCTACCTCCCCATCTTCATCACACTGCCGCCACACCACACTTTGTCAACCATAGTGGAAGTTCGATCTCCCAGTCTCTCAGTCTCCAAGTTTCAAGAACTGGAATTCTCCGTTAACGACTTTACTGAAGAACTCCATTAAAATATAACAAGAGAGCAAAAAAAACATAGAGAAGAAGAAGATGAAGAATCTAGAAATTCATACTTTGTTCCCAACAAACTATAATCCTGTTAATATCAATAGAAAATTCTGACAGATCTACTCACACTCATGACATATTTGCAAAAATTAATCCCAAAACAAATTGGGTGTTGTTTTTTCCTCTCTTAATTTCTTACGCGGTTTATTGTTAAAAAAAAAAAGAAGATATTACTGTGTATACGGGTTCAATCCCGTTGATGATATGAGTGACGAACTTCTTCATTTGTACAGAGAAGAAGAAGGTGAGGAAAAATGAGGAGATAGAGAGAGTACTGTAGAGAAGAAGAAGATGAGAGAGAGAGAGAGAGAGAGAGAGAGAGAGAGAGAGAGAGAGAGAGAGAGAGAGAGAGAGAGAGAGAGAGAGAGAGAGAGAGAGAGAGAGAGAGAGAGAGGAAAAATGTGTGAACGTGAAAAGAAGAAGAGGGAGGAAAAATGAGAGAGAAAGATGAAGAAGAGGAGGAAAAATGAGGAGAGAAAAAGAAAAAATATACGTAGACAAGAAGAAGAGGAAAAATGATGAGAAAGAGTGTATTGGACAAGAATTATGAAAACATCATTTGTGTTGAATATTAGATAAGGGGGTTTTCTCTAATTATTTTCAAGAGAGGGTGTTTCCTTAACCACATTTTCTACATGAGGGGCTTGCTAATTTTCCCTTATGGAAAATTATGGAAAATTATTGTACGATGCCGGAATATTTTGATATAAATACAGAAGATACTATTTGAAGTAGCTACTACTATTAAATGATTATTTTAGGGAACCTCCTCATATGGAAAATATTTAAAACTAACCACCCAGGATATTGTATCCTGATGCATATCTCTCCATTTCGATATTAATTTGGTATACTCCCAGGCCATTTTGAAGTACCAAAAAGTTCTTTTAAAATCAATTGTAAACCCTAGCCAACTCACAACCGTCTTTCTCTTCCTCTCTCAACTCCCAGATACAAATCCCGTCCCCATAACTCTTTCTCCGGTGGTCGGAATTCGATGGCTTAACTACTGTTAGATTCCTCTCGTTGAGCTATTTCTTTTGGTGGTAATTTCATACAGCTTGCATCTTTGATCTGTTTGTGCAATTGTTTTTAGAGTCGGCGCGTATTTCGACGAAGGTGGGTCTTGTCGGAGGTATAATTTGTGTTCAGACAGTCGGAATTTGACAGGCTACCCACCGTTGGATTTTTCTCGTCGAGATCTATATTGTGATGGCAATTTTTTTCAATTTTATATTGTCGGATTTATTTCTATAATTTTTTTTCATTGCGAGCGCGAAATCTTGGGTGGTTAGCAGCGGATAAGGTTTTGGTATGAGGCACTTGGGGTGAGGAGTCATTGACAGTGGTCTAATTTTTTTAGCATTTCGCATCTCTCTCTCTCTCTCTCTCTCTCTCTCTCTCTCTCTCTCTCTCTCTCTCTCTCTCTCTTATTGTTTGTCGATTTTTTAGTATTTTGATGTTTATTAAAAAAAATTGTTAATTTGCAGTAACATAATTTTTTTTTGTTTTGATTTTGCAATTGCAACTTAATGAAAGACATTGATCCTTTCCTTGAAGGTGTCACAAAATTTGGTTGAAGTTGTAGACGAATTGGATGATTTTTGACATCTGCTTCAAGTTATAGTATTCTATAGACTGAGTACATTACTACACATTACTATGCATTACTAGTAACATATACTAACATGTAGTAACATATGCAAGTAATTGTGTATTCCGACATGTATTTGTTGGTTATGAGTTGATTTATAGAATAAATATTTAAATTGTGAATTTTTGTTGTTGGTGTTTATGATTTTCTTTTTTATATAAACATTGATATTCGTGTTTGTACATAATTGGGTGACTAAAAAATTTGGCGTAAAAGGAAAGAACATTAATAATTATAGTTTATTACAGTTACATGTAGTTCTATTCAGTACAGTAAACATATCGATTTAAAAATGATATTAAAAAATATTAAAATAAATAAATAAAATTAATAAAAAAGATATACATATAAAAAAATAACAAAATAAAAGGCTGGTTTTTATAAAAATAACATAAATAAAATAAATAATCAACGAAAGTACTAAATCACCAACCAGAAATACTGAATTCAGTTTGAGCGAAAATTGCATTTATGGGCAGTAAAGTAATTTCCCCTCTTCACAGGGTAAAATACTAGTTGTGAGTATTTTAAAGATACAGATAAATGTCTTAATTGGTTTGCAAAAATAATATTCAATTTTGACCCAAGTAATACTCAATATAAATTGGTAATAATAAATGGGGTTTTTGTGCACAAAATCCTGACCAACTATCTTTATCATTTTAGGTTCAGGGCTAATTCCCAATAAGTCAATCCCTTTAATATGTATTACAAATAAAGGAAAAATTAATGTATATCCCAAAATTACCCCCAACCCTTTATACCTAATTCTTAATTGTAACCCAAATTTAATCAATTTTGACCACGAAAATTCAATTTTGATTTTTTTTTTCAGAATTTTGTTTTTTGCCAACAGTTTCTGGCGTTGACTTTTCAATTATTTTTTTTCGCCGCCGGTTTCTGGCGTTGACTTTTTTTAGTTTTTCTTTTACGCCCGCCGCTAAACGTTGACCGTAATTGTGTTGTCATTAATAGTAATTATACTGTCACTGACAGTAAATTAACGTAATTTTACTGTCTTTGACCGTACATTAACGTAATTGTACTGCCGTTGAAAGTACAATTAGAGTCAACGATAATATTATTTTTTTTTGACAATTACATTTATGTAATTATACTGTCGTTGACATACAATTAGAGTCAACGACAATATAATTATTTTTTTTGGTTATTTTTTTGTAATTTTGTTTGATTTGTTGACAAGTCGGCGTAATTATATTACTGTCGTTGATAGTAAAATAACGGTAAACATAATAATATTACTGTCAATCACATTAATATTATTATTTTTTTGGGTCTTTTGTTTTGTTTGAGTTATTGACGGAGTAACGTAATAATATTACTGTCTATTATTGTAATATTACTATAAACACAATAATATTATTGTGGTTGACGGTAATATTACTGTTTTTACAGTAATATTCATGTCAATCACATTAGTATTAATTTTTTTGACTTTTTATTATGTTTACCTTTGTTGAACGGTAAGCATTTTTATATTACTCTATTACACAATAATAATTTTTGTTGTGTTAATATTACTGTGCTAGAGATTAAAATAGTAATATTACTATGTTAAACTATAGTATAGTTAATTTTACTGTATTTAACAGTAATATTGTTAATATTACTGTCAACCCCAGCAGTATTGTTGTTCAAACGGGGGGGGGGGGGGGGGGGGGGGAGCAAAAAAATGTTAAAGAAAAGAAAAGCAAAAGCGAAAAAGTCAACGCCGGAAACCGGTGGCGGAAAAATCAGGAATAATTTTTTTTTGAAAAAGTCAACGTCGGTGACCAGCGGAAAAAAAATAATAAAAAAAAATGTCAACGGCGGTGACGGACGAAATTGTCCATAAAATTATGTTTTGGTCAAAGGAATAATTTGTGAAATTTGAGGTCAAATTGAGGTTAAATTAAATTAAATGATGAAATTGGAGCATATTAAAATGTGATGGGCTATTTTAGTCTTTTACAAACCTCTGGACCATGTGTAGACTTTTTTTGTAAAAGAGTTTATTGTCTGGACCCGTTTATAAATAAGTACTCATTGATGAGCTTATTTGTAAAGCAACCACAATTAATTACCAATTTATGTTGAGTATTACTTGCGTCAAAATTTGAATAGTTCCTTAGTGAATTTTTTGGTATACTAAAACTTTTGATAGCGCAAATTAACACTCCGATATCATAATTAAATGTGTAAATGGCAAATAAGTGTCTAAGAAGTTAAATTTACATAGGTCTAAACAAAAAACAGTCTTACAAATAAACTCATTTCCATGTCTTTTATCTAAAATCCTGCTCATAATATAATTTTCATCAATTCCATTAATTATACTCTAACTTTATTAATATTGCACATTGACCTCGAATTTGAACAAATATATCACATTAACCTCTATTTTCATAATTTTTTGAAAAAATATTTTTTTTCTGATTTTTTTTCTAGATTCCGGCGTTGACGTTTTCTCTCTAAATTATTGTCTTAGACAGTAAGTAATATTTAATGCCTAAATAGTAATATTACTAATATTATTGTACCAAAGAGTAATATTACTAATATTACTGTCCTGAACAGTAATATTACTGCATGAGACATTAATATTACGGTCGGAGATGTTGGAAAATTGAGGTGTTCACCTCAAATGTGGAAAATATTGAAGTAAAAAATTCCGTGATAGTTTCAAGGAATAAATTATGGGAAACATAATCTACACTTCGAGTAGATAATTGTAGTGTGTTTAAATGCTCACATCCAATATGGGATGAATGAGAAATAAATGCACAAAGTAAGTACTTCAATGAGCTAAAGTGAGCTCAAAGAGCTTGGTGGGAGGTGAAAAGTCACTTGTCCCACATCACGAAAAGAGCATTAATGACAACACTTTAAAAAGTGTCAAATGGATAGCTAGAGGTATAATCAAGCGAGGGCTTAAGTACCAAGCCACACGCGCGCCGCCGCCGCCCGAGCTTGAGGCCTTTGGACTTTGGACTTTGGACTTTGGAAATGTTTGGTTTGGAGTTGAGTCCGTTTTGGGCCTAAAAGTAATTAAGTTTTTTGGCTTAATTAATTAATCTAGCATCATATCCGAACATGTAGCAGTTTAAACACGAATTGGTGTTTAGCCCCTGCGAAAAGGCACAATGTTTTTTCAGCCCTTTTCATTTTCTAGAGTTGTGTCTTTTGGAACACAACTTTCTGAAAACTATAAATAGAGCCCTAGTTTTCCAGCAGTCTCACTCAATCATCCAAGCATTCATAAGCATATTTGCTGCATTATCTTCTTCTTTCGTGTCAATAAAAGTCCAACACGTCTTTTCGTTCGTTGTGTTCCAGCAGTTGTTGTGCTGCTCTGTTGGAACTGTATGTCGTTGTATCTTGGGAGACAATTGCCGAAACCGAAGCACTGTTGCGGGACAATTTTGTCTGAAGGAGAGAGAACAAAGTTCATGCCTCGACTTTTCCCTGTTTCAAAAATCTTTCTTCAAAAATTCCTATCTCGAAAACATCCTAAATAATAGGAGACACTAATATTACGGTCGAAGACAGCAAAATTTCATGCCAAGACAGTGAAATTAATTAATACAGTAAAATTACTGTCTCCAAGACAGTAATATTGCAAGTCAAGTCAGTAAAATTAATAAACAAATATTTTTTTAAGAAAAATAAAGTTTTCTATAAAAAAGAAAAAAAAAAGGTCAACGCCGAAGACAGGCATTGCCCGAAATTGGGTGGTAAAATTGCTAATATTACTTTCACAAAAAAAAAAAAAGTGGCGGTTAAAATTGGGGTCAAAATTGGTTAATTGGTGAAATTAGGCTAAATTGAGGGGTAAATCATGAAATCGGGTTCAATTAGTGTTTCAAAGAGTTGGGGGTAAATTTATATATAAAATATAGTTCCTTATTTATAAATAAGTTTTAATGAAATGTATTTATTTGCAAGAGAAAAAAATTGAATGTCCATTTTTTAATTTATGTCTATTATCACGGGCCTATTTGTCATTTATCCTAATCAAATACCAAATGCCCGGTTATTTTAATCTTGTAATAACGCATGACACGTCACAATGTTGAATTATTGATCAAATAGACAAAGAGGATCCATTTTTAATTACTGTCATTTATCATCATCTAGCTAACTGGGTCATGTGATGATCTATTATTCTTTCACTAGTGCACATTTCTCTAATAATAGAAAAAAGGATTAATTATTGCACATCTAGTCATCTAGCTAAATAACTCCAAAGGTGGGTAGCCCATCATATTCCGACTGCCGGAACACAAAGATTTAAAGATGGCTGTGGATCCTAAAGATTTTAAAAAAAATAGTAATTTTGAGTAATATTTTTAAGATATTGGTTTTGGCCTTCCAATCTTGTGTAATATAAGTTTTGAGCCTTCAATTTTTTTAACTTTTCTTTATTCTTTCATATAAATTTATATACTTTTTCATATGGGTGCTGATAAATGCAGGATGATTTTAGCAAATGTATGACATTTTGTTGTAGATATTTAAAATCTAAAATCTAATATATATATATATACTATCTTATTATGTTAAATCCTTTTTTTAGAAATTTTCGACGGGATAGTAATATTACGGTCGAAGACAGCAAAACTGCAGGCCAGGACGATAAAATTAATGGGCAAATTACCAAAACCCCCCTGAGGTAAGTCTGAATAACGGAAATTCCCCCCACGTTCTCGTAAGTACGAAAACCCCCCTGAGGTATGCAGACATCTTACAAATCGCTCTAACGGTGTTAAATTCGATAGAATCTTTTTGATTCTCCCGATTATTCCTCCGATAATACCAATTTTGCCCTTGTACACGAAATTACCCTTAGGGGGGTATTTACAGACGAAATTACCCTTAGGGGGGTAATTGTAAGCATTTTATTTAATGAGGGGTCATATTGTTGCATAGTTCGTACCTCGGCGGCTCGTTATCCGGGAAGCAGTTCGGTTTGTTTTCCGATCTCGTCGATCTTAATCTGAGTCATAACTCTTTTTCCGTATTTTAGAAATTCAGAAGAATTTTTTTTTCAAAAAAATTGGCAAATAGGGACATGACAATGGACTTAAATGCATATTGTTCCACAAAAAAAAAAAAAAAACAGTCTTTCAAATAAACTCATCCCCATGTCTTTAGTCTAAAATACCCTCCATAATATATTTTTTATCAATTGCATCCATTATACACTAACTTCCTTAATATTACACATTGACCCCGGATTTAAACAAATATATCACATTAACCCCCATTTTAAATTTTTTTGAATTTTTCTTTCAGACAATAATTTTTTTTCTGAATCTTTTTTTTTTCCGGCCAGATTCCGGCGTTGACCGGGCGGTTCTCGGGCGTCGACTTATTTTTTTCTTTTTCTTTTTTGAAAACTTTTTTTTTCTGAATTTTTTTTCCGGCCGGTCTCCGGCGTTGGCTTTTTTTTTGAATTTTTTTTTATTAGAAAAAAAATATTTTAATTAATATTACTGTCTTGGTGGTTAAATTACTGTCTCATACAATAAATATTACTGTTTGAGATAGTAACATTATAAATATTATTTTTTCCGAACAATAATATTACTAATATTACTATCCCTAACACTAATATTATTGCATGAGACACTAATTTTACGGTCGGAAACAGTAATATTACAGCCGAAGACAACAAAATTGCAGGCCAAGACGATAAAATTAATAAATACAATAAAATTAATGTCTCAGACAGTTAAATTACTGTTGGAAACAGTAATTTAGCAGCCAAGACATTAATATTAATTAAAATAATTTGTTTTAAGAAAAAATATAATTTCAGAAAAAAAAAGTCAATTGACAGTTAAATAATTTAGCAGCCAATATAGTAATATTAATTAAAATATTTTTTTTAAGAAAAAAAGAGTCAATTAACAGTTAAATTACTGCGGATAAATAATTGCTAGACATAGTAATTTAGCAGCCAAGACAGTAATTTTAATTAAAATATTTTTTGTAAGGAAAAAAAAATCAATTTACATATAAATTATTATCTCCGAATGTTAAAAAAACTGCTGAAGACAGTCATTTAGCAGCCAAGACGGTAATATTAATTAAAATATTTTTTATGGAAAAAAAAAAGAAAAGAAAAAAGTCAATTAACAGTTACATTACTGTCTCTGACAGTTAAATAACCGTTGGAGACAGTAACTTAGCAGCTAAGACAGTTATATTAATTCAAATATTTTTTTAAGAAAAAAAAAAAGAAAAGAAAAATGTCAACGCCGGAGACCCGGCGATTACATCGGCTGACCAGCGGTCTCCGCTGGTGGCGGGTCAAAATTAGTTTAGTGGTGAAATTGGGCTAAATTGGGGTGTAAATCATGAAATCGGAGTTGAATTGGGTTTCAATGAATTGAGGGTAGTTTTGGCATATATAAAGGCGTTTTCTTTATTAGCATATAAGTTTGAATGAGCTTTTTAATATTTGAAAGTGCCCTTGTCATGGGCCATTTTGCCATTTGCCCAAATTTTTTTTAGATCCGATGAAAGAATTGAAAAATGGGCTTTTAAATATAACAAGGGTTTATTATTCTAGGTTCCCCGTTTATTCTCTTTTGCAAATAAGCCCATTCATCCAACACTTAGGTGGTGTTTGCGAAAGCTGATTCAAAGCGTAATCATTAATTGTGAATTAAGTGGTTATTAAGTGCTTGTTTCTAAAAATTGCAAGTGTAGCAAATATTCTGGGAAATCAACTTAAATAGAAAAGCAACACCCATGAGCAAAACAAATTAAAAAAAATTAAAATTAAATTATTAAAAAAGATATACATATTAAAAATAACAAAATAAAAAGCATGTTTTTATAAAACTAGCATAAATAAAATAAATAATCAGGGAAAGTACTAAACCCATAAATACTGAATATAGTTTGAGCGAAAATTGCATGTGAGGGCAGTATAGTAATTTTCCCTCTCCTGGGGGTATTCTAAGGATGATTTCCGCTTGAATTTATCCCTAGTTATTAGATATTTAGTCGAGTGTACAAAATAAGCTCTACTATTAAACATTAGTTAATTATTAGGTATGTCAAAAATATTGTGATTGTGTTCATTGTGAATAATGAAATTTATGTTAAGAGTTTTTAGGTTATAATTTTATTTTTTTAATATTTTATATCAGGTAAAATACTAGTTGTGAGTATTTTAAAGATATAGATGTCTTAATTGATGTGCACAAATAATATTCAATTTTTGATGCAAGTAATACCCAGCATAAATTGGTAATAATAAATTACCACTTTTTTTTTTTTTTTTTTTGAGTAAAATTAATTACCAATTTATGTTGAGTGTTATAGTCCCTTACCGAATTTTTTGGTATACTAAAACTTTTGATAGGGCAATATTAATAACTCTCTAACATTATAATTAACTGGCAAATGACAAATAAGTCCATGTTTAAAAATTTAAATTCACATAAGTCTAGACAAAAAATAGTCTTGCAAATAAACTCATTCTCGTGTTTTTTTATCTAAAATACCGCTCATAATATAACTTTCATCAATTCCATTCATTATACTCTAACTTCATCAATATTGCACATTGACCCCGAATTTGAACAAATATATTACATTAACCTTTATTTTCATAATTTTTTGAAAAAATATTTTTTTTATGAATTTTTGTTTTCAGCCAGATTTCGGCGTTGACGTTTTTCTCTCTAAATTACTGTGTTAACAACAAAATTATTGTCTTAGACAATAAGTAATATTGAATGCCAAAACAGTAATATTACTAATATTACGGTCGAAGACAGCAAAATCGCAGGCCGAGACGATAAAATTAATTAATACAGTAAAATTAATGTCTCCAAGACAGTAGTATTGCACGTCAAGACGGTAATATTAATGAAAATATTTTTTCAAGAAAAACAAAGTTTTCAAAAAAAAAAAAAAAAAAAGTCAACGCCAGAGACCGAAATTGGGCAATAAAAATTGCTAATATTACTTTCACAAAAATAAAAAGGTGGCGGCTAAAATTGGGGTCCAAATTGGTTATATATAAAAGAATTTTCCTCCTTTGCAAATAAATCTTAATGAAATAAATTTATTTGAAAAACAAAATAATTGAATATTTTTTTTTTTTTTTTAATTTAGTTCTCGTGTGTCAGCACCTATTTGCCATTTATCCTAATCAAATACCAAATGGCCGGTTATTTTAATCTTGTAATAACACATGACAGCGAGATTTTTTAATGACACGTCACAACGTTGAATTATTGATCAAATAGACAAAGAGGATCCATTTTTAATTACTGTCATTTATCATCATCTAGCTAACTGGGTCATGTGATGATCTATTATTCTTTAATTAGTGCACATTTCTCTAATAATAGAAAAAAGGATTAATTATTGCACATCTAGTCATCTAGCTAAATAACTCACATGATAATCTATTTTAGTTACCGCACATGTAGCTAGTGGTGTGCAACTACCCACCCTCGATTAAAAAAAAATATTCCCTAAAAATAATATATATTGTTTGGGTTTTTGTGCATAAGTCCCCAACCAAGCATCTTTATTATTCTAGGTTTAGCAGCTATATCTCTTTCGCAAATAAGCTCATCCCCTTAATATTTATTATAAATAAATGAAACGTTCATGTATATGCCAATATTACTCCCAACCCTTTATACCCAATTATTAAGTGTAACCCCAATTTAATCAATTTTGTCCATAAAAATTAAATTTTGACCACAAAAATTCAATTTTGACTCTTTTTTTTCAAAAACTGTTTTTATTCAAAAAACATTTTTTACGCCGGATTCCGGCGTTGACTTTTCGATTTTTTTTTCGCCGGTTTCCGGCGTTGACTTTTTTTTTCTTCCGGATTTTTTCGCTGGTCTCCGGCGTTGACTTTTTTTAGTGTTTTTTTTTATGTCCTCCGCTAAACGTTGACCGTAATTGTGCTGTCACTGACAGTAAATTAACGTAATTATACTGTAATGACAGTTAATTAACGTAATTAGACTGCCATTGACAATACATTTATGTAATTGTTCTGCCGTTCACAGTAAATTAACGTAATATTATTATTTTTTTTATTTTTTGTTATTTTTTTTATTTTATTTGATTTGTTGACGAGTCAACGTAATTATATTACTGTCGTTGACAGCAAAATAACTGTAAACACAATAATATTACTGTCAACAACATCAATATTATTATTTTTTTGGGTTTTTTTATTTTTGTTTGAGTTATTCACGGAGTAACGTAATAATATTACTGTCTATTATTGTAATATTACTGTAAACACAATAATAGGGAAAATTACAGTTTATGTCCCTAAACTTTACCACTAAAACGATTTATGTCCCCAAACATTTCAATCCGCGAAATATATCCTCAAACTTGCCACTTTTGATCACTTTATGTTCTGCCGTTAACGTCGGCAGCTAACTTCGACGAAAATTGCACGCGTGGCTCACGTGACGTCTATGTGGCCGTTAAATGTGACGTGGAATAATATATTGAATATTAAATATTGACGTGGCACAATAATATACTAATTTCCTCTAACTCATTCTCCCAAATCCCAAATCACGTTTCATACCCATAAACCCTAATTTTTCCACACTTCACAATTTCAATCACCTCAACTCATTCCCAAATTTTCAATCTAATCTGCATTCTTGCTCTAACCCATACTAAAATCGAAGTCATAAACCCATAAAAAATCCAAACATTTTCACATTTGAAGAGTTTTTTCCTTCTCAGAAGCTACGCAGCTTTGGGTGATTTCTAGAGAAGAAAATGTCAAGAAGGAGCGAATCCGGCCTTCAGTGGACTCCAAACTACAGTAAGTATCCTTTACTTTGTAGCTATGTTGTTAAATTATGTGGAAATGTGATTTTTCTTTTGTCTAATTTTTGTATTTTTTTTTTTTTTTTTGTTTTTTTGTTTTTTTTTGGCTTCCTCAAACCCCGTAGTTGAAATGGGTGAACCTACATGTTTTAGCATAAACTTTTTTTATGGTGGAATTATGAGGCTTGAACCAACTAAAACATATATAAGAGGGCAGGTAGAATGCTTTGATTTTTTGGATATTGACCAATTTGGTATATTAGATATGTGGGATTTTGCAAATGCTTTAGGGTACACTGAGAAGGGAAGTTTCAAATTTTGGCTAAAACATGAGAATTGTTTTAGGCCAATTGAAACTGATGTTGATGTTCTTAGCATAGCTTACTGTATTCCTTCAAACTTTGAAGTTCAGATGTTCATTGAAAAGGTTAATAACTCAGAGGGGGGTACTGAATCTGTCATAAACGATGAAATTGGGATAGATGAAACTGGGGTAGAGTTAAGTGATGAGGGTGATGACAGTGAAGATGATGACATTTTTTATGAGTCTGAGTATGATATGGAGGATGATGATAAGCTATTTGAAGCTTATGTTGATCCTGAAGCTGAGTTTGGTGGTTTAGACAAGGGCAAGGGTAAGATAGATGAGGGTAGTGAATTCATAAGTAGTGGGATGTTTGATAATCTATATAATGAAGAAGGGGAGGAAAATCTTGTTGCTAATGATGATGACTTTGTCAGTGGTGGTAGTGATGAAGAAAGTGTTGGAGTGAAATACCCTAAGTTCAATCCTAGGACTGAAAAAAAGAATCCAGAACTTAAACTAGGATTAATTTTCAGTAGCAGGGATGAGGCTAAGTTGGCCATTGAGATTCATTGCTTTAGGAGAGGTATGATGATAAAATTTCAGAAGGTTGACAAGATTAGGTTGAGGGCAGTTTGTACAAAAGATGGATGTGAGTGGTTTTGCTATGTGGGAAAAATGCAGGGGGATGGTGCTTGGCAAATTAAGAGCTATAATCCAAATCATAACAAATGCTCTTGGAATTATAACAACACAAGCATTAAATCAGGTTGGATTGGGAAAACTTTTGTCAAAAAATTGAAAGAAAATCCAAAATTGGGCACAAGTGAATTTAGAAATGAAGCCTGTATCACCTTAAACGCCAATGTATCTGGATCACATGCCTATAGGGCAAAGCAAACGGCTCTGAAACTGATTCAGGGGACTTTAGAGGAACAGTTTAGCAAAATAAGGGATTATTGTCAAGAGTTAGATAGGAGTAACCCTGGCTCTACTGTGAGAATGCAGTTGAATGATGAAAACAGGTTTAAAAGATTTTATATGTGTTTTAATGCATGTAAAATTGGGTTTAGGAATGACTGCAGGCCAGTGGTTGGGGTAGATGGATGTTGGTTAAAGGGTAATCATTGGGGTCAGTTGCTTAGTGCAGTTGGATTAGATCCAAACAATAACATCTATCCAATTGCATATGCAATAGTTGAGAGTGAGACAAAAGAGAGTTGGATGTGGTTTTTGAATATGCTGAATATTGATCTCAACTTTAGTGAAAATGAACACACATGGACATTCATGTCTGACAAGCAAAATGGCTTGATTCCAGCCTTTGAAACCTTGTTCCCAACTACTGAAAATAGGTACTGTGTTAGGCATCTTCATAGTAATATGAAAAGGGATGGTTTCACTGGATTGGCCATTAAACCAGCATTATGGGCTGCAGCAAGGGCAACTAGAGTTGAGGAATTTCAGAGGAGAATGCAAGAGTTGAAGAAGATAGATGAAAATGCCTATATTTGGCTAGTCAAAAAACCTCCACAAAACTGGTATAGGTCTTATTTCACTACCTATCCCAAGTGTGATATTTTGTTGAATAATATGTGTGAGTGTTTCAATAGCTTCATACTGGATGCAAGAGAAAAAACCAATTATCTCTTTGCTTGAATCTATTAGAAACCTTTTGATGACAAGAATTCCGATAAATAGAGAAAAAACACTTAAGTGGGATGGTCCTCTTTGTCCTAAGATTAAGCAAGTGTTGGTGAAGACAATGAAAGAAGCTAGAGAGTGCATTCCAATAAGGTCAGATGAGTGGAATTTCCAAATTATGGGACCTTCAACTCAGCACAGTGTTGATGTCAGAGAGAGGAGATGCAGCTGTAGGAAATGGGATCTCACTGGAATCCCTTGTAAACATGCATGTTCTGCTATCTGGTGCAGAAATGAAGATCCAGAATCTTATGGTTACAAAGTGGAGACCTATCTGAAATGCTATGAAACTCCTATCTTTCCTTTAAATGGACCTGAATTGTGGCATGCCAGTACAATAGAGCCTCCATTACCACCCAATTACACAGAGAAAGTAGGTAGGCCTCAAAGAATTAGGAGGAGAGAAGCAGATGAGCCACCTGTTGCAAAAAATCCTCATAGGCTGGTTGGAGTTAAAAGATCAAACAAGTGCAGGACATGTGGAGGCACAAACCACAACTCCAAAACATGCAAAAAGAGGAAATTTTCACATGTTCAAGAAGGGAGCAAGGGTGCTGGTATGAGTGCTGAGCAAGGAAACCAAAGGAATGAAGTTGAAGCTTCAACTCAAGCTTCAGTTTCAACTCCACAAGTACCACAACCACCAATTCACACTGCAAAAGATAAAGAAAAATTATAGGTTTATAATTGTATTATTTTTTTTAATTTCAGTATCTCAATGTATATAATATATAAAATTTCATTTATGCAAGTTATTTGTTCAAAATTGCAGTTTAGAAGACCTCAGGAGAAAATGACAGTAACAGGCAGAAATAACATAATTGGATCCTTTAAGGTATTTAAATTAATATTTTCATAATTATGTTTTTTTTAATAAATATTTATATTAATTTATATTTTTTTTTATTAATTACAGCCAAGTCAATCTTCTCCAACAATCCAGGCTCCAATGATTGTAAAAGGAGGTGTTAATTTCATAACACTGTCCAATTTAGCATCATCAGTGACCAATCAACTTAAGGGAAACTCAGGCTCTGAAATTGGTGCAAGTTCTTCTAAGTCAGCCTCTGCATCCATCACAAATTCCAAGGCATCTTCCAAGTCAGTAGTTGCTTCCAAGTCAGCCTCCAAGATGAAGAAGTGATCAAGTTTGAACAAGATTGTACTTTTGTTATTTTGTATGTTTGTTAGCTAGTTTGATGTTTGAATGTTGAATATTTGGCTGTTTAATGTTTGATAGTTTGTTAGGATTTGAACACAGTTGGTTTGTATGAGTTTTGATTTGTTTGGATTTTAACACAGTTGGTTTGTATGAGATGTTTGATTTGTTTGGATTTGAACACAGTTGGTTTGTATGAGATGTTTGACGACTTTTTTAAGTTATTGAATGTTTGATATTTGAATTCTATTTAAATTTCAAGTTAATGAATAAGCTTCTGTTTTTTAATTATGTATATATAAGTTCTATAATTGATCAATACATACAAGGTACTTGATGGAAGCCAACCAACATAATAGCTAGCAAATGAAATGACCAATACAAGAATCACTACCAAATTCACCAAATTCAAGAATTATTACCAAATTACCAAATTCATCATTACAAGAACTTCTAGCAACTGAAAATTGATGATTCAAGAACTACTACCAAATTCACCAAATTCAAGAACTACAACCAAATTACCAAATCCACCATTACAAGAACTCCTAACATCCAAATTCAAACAAAACATTACATAGACCCCCTTTCTATGCCAATTTTCATGACATATATGGCAATGAACAGAAGTATGACCATAAAGACTCCAACTTGAAACTTCATCCTCTTATTGTACATTGCAATTAAACCCTCCAGTTTCTTGGCTCTTTTCTGAATAGTCCTTCTTTCTTTTGCAAGTTCACCTTCTAGCTTGTTCAATTTTTCTTCTTTCTCTTTGTAACAAGCCACTTCACCTTCAACTTGGTCCAATATTTCTTCTTTCTCTTTGAAGCAAGCTAATTCACCCTCTAGTTTGTTCACTCTCCTAAGAAGTCCGGGGATAATCATCTTGGATCTACCACATATTTCAGGATCCAACCACTTGAATACACCACAGTAGGTTGATTTCTGTAACGAATCCCAACACTTGAATCAAAAGAACGCATTTTACCCCATAATTTGTTCAAGCTTGAAATAACAAATCCAATATACTGTCAGGAACAAATAAAAGGAAAGCATTTTACCCCATAATTTGGGCAGGCTTGGTATATTCTCCCTGGATTGTCTGGCGTCCATGACGTAATCACTGGCAAACGAAATCCACATTTACAATTGATTGTGTAAAATGTTGAATGAGCATCAGAGCTCGTTGAGGATGAGCTCCGACAGCCATAATTAGATCATTTACTCATATTTTATGCTACATCGAAAACATTGAGGTGAAATCAACACTACAAGTACACTAATTACCAAAATCGAAACTTGTTCAAAGATAACAACTTTGAGGAAACTTACCAAATTGAAAATTGTTTTGCAGTTGTGACGCTTTAACTACTCGGACATTCAAAAACTTGAGAAGACGATTCTGCTATTTTCGAATTTCAACTCAATTGAAAGATTCGAAATGGGGTTTTAGGGCTTGGATTTACGGGTTAATTGGGGATATGGAGAATTAGGGATTTTACAATAGAAATAGGGGAGGAGAATGACGTGTTTCTCCACATCACGTTTCGTCGGCCAAGTAGGCACTGGGTGTTGAATAGCTCGATATTTAACGGCCACATAGACGTCACATGAGCCACACGTGCAATTTCCGTCGAAGTTAGATGCCGACGTTAACAGCAGAACATAAAGTGATCAAAAGTGGCCTTTTTTAGGACATATTTCGCGGATTGAAATGTTTGGGGACATAAATCGTTTTAGTGGTAAATCATAGGGACATAAATTGTAATTTTCCCACAATAATATTACGGTGGTTGACTGTAATATTACTGTTGTTATAGTAATATTGTTGTCAACCACATCAAATATTATTATTTTGTTTGGATTTTTTTGTTTGTTTGAGTTATTCACGGAGTAACGTATTAATATTACTGTCTATTATTGTAATATTACAGTGGTTGACGGTAATATTATTGATGTTATAGTAATATTATTGTCACTCACAGTAATTTTAATTCTTTTGACTTTTTATTATGTTTACATTTGTTGAACAGTCAACATAGTAATATTAGTCTATTACACAATAATAATGAGTTTTGTTGTGTTAATATTACTGTGCTAGAGATTAATATAGCAATATTACTGTGTTAAACTGTAGTTTAGTTAATTTTACGGTGTTTAACAATAATATAGTTAATAATACTGTCAATCACAGCAATCAGTGGCGAGGCCAGAAAGTTTGGTGAGGGGGGGCTTAAACACACGGGGGTTCGGGGGCAGCGCCCCCGAAAAAAAATTTGTTACAAAAGAAATTTGAGATGAAAATTTGATACGAATTTTTTTTCCTTCACTTTCAGAAGATAATACCAAAACGAATCGCGAAAGCTAAATTGATATGAAAATTTAAGAAACATGAATATCAAGTCGATTATCAAATTGACACAATCGACTTTTAATTGATATCCAATCTGAAAATTAAGATGAGAGAGAAGTTGTCAAATGCTAAACGATCGTCGGTGGGTGGCAATTTAACCGCTATTAGTGTGCATGTGGGAGAGAACAAAGTTTTTTTTTTCTTTTTCAAGAAACGTAACGAAGTTGCGAAATAGAAGATGAGAGCAAGTCAGACATGGGGGGCTTTGAGTAAGTGGACTAAAAATAAGTGGGCTTAAATAATATAATTGAATAGACTAAAAAAATAAATAGGATATAATTGAATAGACTAAAAAAATAAATAGGATATACATGGGGGCTTTGAGTAAGTGTACTAAAAATAAGTGGGCTTAAATAATATAATTGAATAAACTAAAAAAAAAATAGGATATATATATAAATAGGATATAATTGAATAGACTAAAAAAATAAATAGGATATACATGGGGGCTTTGAGTAAGTGTAGTAAAAATAAGTGGGCTTAAATAATATAATTGAATAAACTAAAAAATTAAATAATATATATATATATATATATATATATATATATATATATATATATATATATATATATATATATATATATATATATATAATGGAACAAATTTTGGAAGTGAGGGGGGGCTTGAGTCCACCCTAGCCCTTGGGTGGACTCGCCCCTGACAGCAATATTGTTGTTTAAACGAAAAAAATGTTACGGAAAGAAAAAAAAAATCGAAAAAGTCAACGCCGGAAACCAGCGAAAAAATCCGGAAGAGAAAAAAAAATCGAAAAAGTCAACGTTGGAAATCAGCGAAAAAATCCGGAAGGAAAAAAATTGAAAAGTCAACGCCGGAATCCGGCGGCAAAATTTGTTTTTTTGAAAAAAAAAAGTTTTGGATCAAAATTGAATAATTTGTGAAATTTGGGGTCAAACTGAGGTTAAATTAAGTTAAAGATGATATTGGAGCATATTAAAGTACGAGAGACTATTTTAGTCTTTTACAAAAATCTGGATCATGTGTGGACTTATTAGTAAATGAGTTTTTTGTGTGGATCTATTTATGAATAAGTACCCATTGATGAGCTTATTTGTAATGACCCCTATATTTTTATGTTGTACAGTTTTCAATCAGTTTTTTTTAATATAATGTTTTGCTCCTTGAGAAGTTCAACCACCAAACCTCAACTAGTACCAAGTTCCTTTTGTTTTTAGGGCGAATGGCAAATAAGCCCATGACAAGGGACGTAAATGCACATTGGTCCACAAAAAAAAAAAAAAACAATCTTTCAAATAAACCCATGACCATGTTCTTAGTCTAAAATACCCTCCATAATATAATTCTTATCAATTCCATACATTATGCTCTAACTTTCTTAATATTACACATTGACCCCGCATTTAAATAAATATATCACATTAGCCCGCATTTTAATAATTTTTTGAATTTTTTTTTTCCGAAAATAATTTTTTTTCTGAATTTTTTTTTCTGGCCAGATTGCGGCGTTGATCGCCGGTCTCCGACGTTGACTTTTTTGTTTTTTTTTACGAAATATTTTTTTTTTCTAAAATTTTTTTCCGGCCGGTCAACCACTGTTGAGCGTCGGTCTCCGGCGTTGACTTTTTTCTTTCTTTTTTTTTGAATTTTTTTTTTCGTAGAAAAAAAATATTTTAATTAATATTACTGTCTTGACTGCTAAATTACTGTCTGAGACAGTAATATTACTGTCTTGGCTGCTAAATTACTGTCTGAGACAGTAATATTACTGTTGTTATAGAAATATTACTGTCACTCACAGTAATATTAATTCTTTTTTATTTTTATTATGTTTACCTTTGTTGAACGGTCAAGATATTAATATTACTCTATTATACAATAATAATGAGTTTTGTTGTGTTAATATTACTGTGTTAAATTGTAGTATAGTTAATTTTACTGTGTTTAACAGTAAAGTGGTTAATGGTTAATATTACGGTCAATCACATCCATATTGTTGTTTAAACGAGGGCAAAAAGATATTAAAGAAAAAAAATATAAAAAAAGTCAACGTCGGAGACCGGCGTTGACCGCCGGAAACCGGTGGCGGAAAAATCAGGAAGGAAAAACAAAAGTCAACGTCGGAGGCTGGCGTTGACCGCCGGAAACCGGTGGAAAAATCAGGAAGAAAAAAAAAAAAGTCAACATCGGAGACTGCCCGGCGGTCAACGACGGTGACGGACGAAATTGTCCATAAAAATGTGTTTTGGGTCAAAATTGAATAATTTGTGAAATTAGGAGTCAAATTAAGGTCAGATTAAATTAAATGATGAAATTGGAGCATATTAAAATATGAGAGGCTATTTTAGTCTTTACGAAAACATATGGACCATGTGTTGACTTTTTTGTAAAAGAGTATATTATCTAGACTTTTTTATCAATAAGTACCTATTGGTGAGTTTATTTGTAAAGTGTTCTATTTATAAAGGGGCCTTGAGATATAAGTCTTTGGTGACAAAACTTATTAGAACTAAATGACAAGCTCAACTAAACATTTGCTTCACATCCTTTATAATATTCATTCCAAAAATGCCCCTTCACTAACAAATCCAAAATCTTCATTAAGTAAATAAACTGCATTAATCATTTTCTTATTCTACAATTAATATTTTTTTTTTTTCGTGTGACATTTTTTTTATTTTTTATAGAATACTCAATTGTCTTTTTTTTTTCTTTCTTTTTTTTAGTATTTTATAGACTATTATAAAAAAAAAAAAACTTCGTTGTTTTTTTCCTTTTTTTTTATACATAATAATATTGAAAATTACAAAAAAAATATATTATTTTTTCATTTTTTTAATAATTCAATTTACATGTTTTTCATTTTTTTTTTTGTAATTTTTAGTTTATCTTCTATCGGTAGTGTAGTCATCTATTTATCGTAGTCCTTTTCGTCGCTTGTAGGCTTCTAAAACTTGAACTTCACGGCGTACATCATTTGTCAGTTTATATACACTATAGCAATCTATAATAGATTATGGTATACTATGGTGCACTATGGTATACTACGGTGTACTATGGTATACTATGGTATACTATGGTTTACTATGGTATACTATTCCGAACCCTAGCCGCGAACAACTCTCAGTCGTTGCCAACCCTAGCAGTAAACGCAGCCGCCCAAAATCCTAGCAGCCAACAGTCGCAGCCGCAGCCGCCGCAACCGTTGTCACCTACCCCCTTTTGGAAAACCTAGATCCGCCACGAACTCCACCTATGAAAACGGATCTCCAAAATCCCATAATCCTCGAACCTTTCGTCATCTTTCTCCTCATTACGTAACCTAGATCTGCCATCATCGCCCTCACACCAAAAACCATTGCCTCCCATATCGCCATAACCACCCCATTGTAAATATATCAAGCTCTCTAAATTAGTGGTAGATAAAAAAAATAAAAAATAAATAAATAAATAACTCTTATTGAAAGAACAACGGTAGAGGCTTGGTTTCATCATGTCCATGGCGGTAGTTCTGTTGTAAATCTCGACCGCACACAAATTCACTCTCCAACATCATCGCATCAGATTCATCCGACAATGAAGCGGGTCTTTTCTTCTCCACTCGTCGCCTCATCCTCCTGCCGCCCGTCATTCTCGACAGCAAAACCCGCCGCCGCCGCCGTCAATCCCAGATCTAATATATCCTTTCCATGTGAAAGAGAGAAAGAGAGAGAAAGGGGTGGGGCGGTTGAAGAAGAGAGAGAGCCAGAGTAGGCGGCGGATAAAAAGAGAGTGGGGAAAAGAGAGCAAAAGGAGAGGGAAGATATAGAGCTACGTGATTTTTTATTAGGTATATCAAGGGTATTTTTAGGTTAAATAAAATAAAAAGATGTTGGTCAAATTAGATTTTCAAATAAGGATTTAGTTAAAACATTTTATTTGAGGTTGTGTCTCACATCTAATTATGTTTGGTTTGAAGGGTGTCTCAAATATTAACCCATTTATTTATAAAATACCTTAATTATAATTCGTTTGCACTTAACTAACTTAAGCTTTTTGTTGAGAGGACAATAACTGCAAAATTATTGGTTAAATATTAATGTTTATTACATGCATAACACATGAATAATAAACTATAACGCTCACTAGTTCAAGATGCCTGTTATCGGCTAATCACCGTTCGGTGGTGGCAGATTTAAAAAGAAAAAAAAAAAGATATTTTTCCATGTTATTTTTTAATATTACTTTTGCTTCTTAAAGTTTTTGTAAATGTGTGTTGTGAATTTGTGATCGTTAATTTTCTATTTTCTTTTTTTTTTCTCTCTTCTCCATAATCTTATATAAATTATATATATAAATTATAGATATTTATATCATATTTCATAAATATAGAATAAAATATTTAGAAGGTATCTTATTTTAAATAAAATTTAGGGATATTTACTTATTTTTGAATTTCTTTTACCAATGCCTCTAAAAAAATAATATGGGGCGATAGCACAAACCTCCAAAAAAAATTTGATCATGATTTTGCCCCTACGAATAATAGATATGGCACAGTACGTGTTAGGAAGAAGTTAACCATTAATTAGAAATATTGTTGGACAATGGCGAGAATATATATGTATAATATTATGGTTAGTATTATCATCTTAGGAAACGAGACGAGGTCTAAAGATATATAATTAATATCCCGCCAGCTAATAGTTCTGCCAAATTATTGATTCATTTGTTTTATTCTATAATTTTATTAAGCGTCTCTTTCATATAACCCCTCAATACTTCTTTTAATAGAGAGATCCAAAATATTTTGTACCATTTGAGAAACACTCACTTATAATTTTAGCCACCCATTTTTTCAATTATGTCCCTGCCACCTTACATGCACTATCCGTCCATGATCCATGAGCCGTGTTTTTTTTTTTAATTCTTATTATTACTTTATTATTATTATTATTATTATTATTATTATTATTATTATTATTATTATTATTATTATTATTATTATTATTATTATTATTATTTATTTTATTTTTTTAATTGTTTTTCAATTTTTTAAATTTTTTATCCATTTTCTAACTTTTTTTCTCTATCATGTATATTAATCGACTATAATGAATCATAGTCGATTAAGGAACCGATCGACTACTAAAAATAACAAATCACAACTACAAAAATGCAAACTCAACTTTATTTTACAAAAAAATATATAAACATTATAATTATTATATACAATTGGAATCAATAAGCAAAAATCCAAAAAAATACATTACAACCACTCCTTTATGGTACGGTTAAATCATGAAAAAACCCTGTTTGTTTGGATAATTATATATACTCCTCAACTACGATTTTTTTCTTACACCTCCATCCTTATAGTGTCAAATTCAACATAATCATCTAGATTTCGTGGAACGTGCTCTAGTTTGTACTCGTTTTGTATAAAAATAATTACAACATTAGCGGTGGTTGTAATTTACCCATAATTATAATAGCATAGTATTCTTCTCCTTGTTGCAGTACTATAAATACATGCAGCAGATTGGTTCAGCAATTTCATCAAACACAATAGTAATTAGCGATGGAGATCCAATTAATAATACCCTTCAACTTGATCAGTCTCCTCATATTTCCATCTTTGATATTCTTAGTAATGAAAGCACTGAAGAAACCGAATACCCCAACGAAAAATGAGAAACTGCCGCCGAGCCCGCCGGAGCTGCCGGTGATCGGCCACCTCCACCACATAGTGGGCAGGGGGCTGGCCCACCACGCGCTCCGTCGAGTAGCCGAAAAGTACGGACCGGTGTTACATCTGAAGCTCGGGCAAGTGTCGACGGTGTTGATCTCATCGGCGGAGGCAGCGAAACAGGTGCTGAAAGATCAGGACCCGGGGTGCGCGGGCAGACCGGAAAGCATCGCCCTTAAGATAATGTGGTACGATTACACAGACCTGGCTTTCAGTCCGTACAACGAGTACTGGAGGCAGATGCGAAGGATCTGCGTCGTAGAACTCCTCAGCGCGAAAAACGTGAAATCGTTCGGCTCCATCAGGCAGGATGAGGTGTCAATTCTCATCAAATCAATCAAGAAATTGTGCGGCGGGGAGCCCATAAATCTGACGGAGAAGGTGTTCGGGATGATAAGTTCGATCACTTGCAGGGCGGTGTTCGGTGAGGTGCTCAAGGACCGTGACTCGTTGGTGTACTTGATGAAGGAGGGTCTTTCCATGGCCGGAGGGTTTCAGCTGGTGGATCTTTTCCCTTCTTGGAAGCTTCTGAATATTCTCAGTTGGAGCAATAACAAGTTGTGGAGGATGCGACGCAAGGTGGATTTAGTTCTTGACGCCCTCTTGGAGGAGCATAGGTTGAACAAGAGCGGTGAGTTCGGCGGTGAAGACATAGTTGATGTTCTTATCAGGGTGCAGAGAAATGGGGAACTCCAGTTTCCCATCACTAACGACAATATCAAAGCTGTCATCTTTGTAAGTAATATAAATCTTTTTTCTTTTTTTTGTTTTTTTTTGTGAAATTCAAATTCTGATAGTTTTGTTGCTGGAAATACCTACTCGCAAGTGCACGTATGGACAAGTGTATAGCGGGTAATTAAATCCTGTTACAAATTGAGTAAGTAGGGGAGAGGCGGGCCATATTCGAATCCTGGACCTCATCTCTAGCTAGTACTCTAATAGTCTATTAATTAATAATAGAGGCTAGGTACCAATTCGTTGATAAATAATGAATATGCAGGATATGTTTTCGGCGGGAACTGAATCATCGTCGTCGGCAATAGATTGGGCAATGGCGGAGCTGATGAGAAACCCTAGGGTGATGGAGAAGGTACAGAGAGAAGTAAGAGAGGGTTTGAAGGGGAAGAAGAGGGTGGATGATAGTGACGTAGAGGGGCTGAAATACCTGAAACTAGTTGTGAAAGAAACTCTCCGGCTACACCCTCCGATCCCGTTGCTACCAAGAGCATGCAGAGAAGAAGGAGTCAAAGTCAACGGGTATTCAATCCCTATCAATTCCAGGGTCATGATCAGCATATGGGCCATGGGTAGGGACCCGCTTTATTGGGACGACCCGGAAACATTCCAACCTGAGAGATTCGAAAACAGCTGCATCGATTTCACGGGGAATAGCTTCGAGTACCTTCCGTTTGGGGCGGGGAGAAGGATTTGCCCTGGTATGAACTTTGGATTGGCAAGTGTCGAGCTCCCATTGGCTCAAATTCTCTACCATTTTAACTGGACTTTGCCCACAGGGATCAGTTTCGACCATGTAGATATGACAGAGCAAGAAGGGATTACTGTCTCTAGAAAGAATCGTCTCTTCTTGGTTCCCACACTCTACAATCCTTCCAACTAAAAGTTCATTTAAATCTGCCAGTCTTTTCTTTTCTGTATTTTCTATTTCACTTCGTGAACAAGGTGTACGTGCGTTGAACTTCTCTGTATCTCGTCTTAATTGTTTATATAATTTGTTGCTTCAAATAACTCTTAAATAATATATTTTTTAGTCAATTATATAACCGCAATTTTAAAATTTACACGAGTTAAGGTTTTTCAACTTATCATCGTATATAAATAATTCCAAACAAGATCAATGAATTTATGATTATAGGTTTGAAGTCATTCTCTCATATTCTTCTATCCAAGTGTTGTTGGAAAATTTGGGGGTAAACCCAACTTTAATAGAATATTTAAGTGAGTTTTGTTTATCGAAAATGTGGTACGATTACACAGACCTAGCTTTCAGTCCGTACAACGAGTACCGGAGGCAGATGCGAAGGATCTGCGTCGTAGAACTCCTCAGCGCGAAAAACGTGAAATCGTTCGGCTCCATCAGGCAGGATGAGGTGTCAATTCTCATCAAATCAATCAAGACATTGTTGATGTTCTTATCAGGGTGCAGACAAATGGGGAGCTCCAGTTTCCCATCGCTAACGACAACATCAAAGCTGTCATCTTTGTAAGTATTTCTTTTTTTCCTTTACTCATTTTTTGTTTTGTCTTTTTTCTTTTTTAAATTCAGATCATGTTACAAGTTGAGCAAGTAGGGGGATCGGAGGGGCATGCCAGATTTCAATCCTGCACCTCTCTACTCTGATAAATGAGTAAACTGCAAAATGTACCTCTGTTTAATTCCAAATAGCAAAAGCCACGACAACTTCGGGATACAAAATTAAGAAATACATAATAATGGAATTTGAGTTTTCCTTTGATGTAGGAATAATTTAAAATATATACATAAATTATCTGATAATAAAAATAGATTACCTAATTAAGATATATATATATATATATATATATATATATATATATATATATATATATATATATATATATATATAGAGAGAGAGAGAGAGAATAAGATAGTTTTCTTTTGCTATTTGGAGATTGCACTAAGTATACATTTTTTGCTGTTTACTCTAGTTGTTGGTGGAAATACTTGCACGCAAGTACACGTATCGGACAAGTAGTATAATTAAATCCTGTAACAAATTGAGGAAGTAGGGGATTTGAGGGGCAGGCGAGATTCAAATCCTGGACCTCTCTACTTTGATATATAGTTGTTGGTGAAAATACTTACACGCAAGTACACGTATCGAGAAGAAGTAATATATTGTACACTTAAATCATGTTACAAGTAATATATGTACATAGATGCATGCAGGATATGTTTTCGGCGGGAAAAGAAACATCGTCGTCGGCTATAGATTGGGCAATGGCGGAGCTGATGAGAAACCCTAGGGTAATGGAGAAGGTACAGAGAGAAGTAAGAGAATGTTTAAAGGGTAAGGAGAAGGATATCGACGTAAAGGGGCTGAAATACCTGAAACTGGTGGTGAAAGAAACTCTCCGGCTACACCCTCCGATCCCGTTGCTACCAAGAGCATGCAGAGTAAGAAGGAGTCAAAGTCAACGGGTATTCAATCCCTTTGAATTCCAGGGTCATGATCAGCGTATGGGCCATGGGTATGGACCCGGAAACATTCCAACCCGAGAGATTCGAAAACAGCTGCATCGATTTCCTGGGGAGTAGCTTCGAGTACCTTCCATTTGGTGCGGGGAGAAGGATTTGCCCTGGTGTGAACTTTGGCTTGGCAAGTGTCGAGCTCTCATTGGCTCAAATCCTCTACCATTTTGACTGGTCTTTGCCTCCCGGGATCAGTTTCCCAGATGTTGATTTGACTGAGCAAGAAGGGATTACTGTGTCTAGGAAGAATCACCTCTTCTTGCTTCCCACACTCTACATTAATCCTTCCCACTGAATATTATAGAGTTAAATGCAAAAACACCCCTATCATTTTCCTAATGGCCAAAAAACCCCCTGGGTCAAATTAAGTGACTAAAACCCCACTCTATTAGTAGTCAAAGCCATACACCCCCTTCTACCTCGTTTGTGTCATTCACGCACTCCCAATGCGACTCCTTATTTTTTTTAAGAAAAAAAAAAAAAAAAACGAAAGTCAACATCGGAGACCGGCGGTAAGCAGTGGTTGACCGGCCGGAAAAAAATTTCAGGAAAAAAAATGTTTTCAAAAAAAAAAAAAAAAAGTCAACGCCGGAATTTGGCAGGAAAAAAAACATTTCAGAAAAAAAATTATTTTCTGAAAAAAAAATTAGGTGTCAATGTGATATATTTGTTTAAATCCGGGGTCAATGTGTAATATTAAGGAATTTAGAGCATAATGAGTGGAATTGATAAGAATTATATTATGAAGGGTATTTTAGACTAAAGACATAGGCATGAGTTTAATTGAGAGACTATTTTTTTTTGGAGCACAATGCATTTAAATCCCATGTGATGGGTTTTTTGTCGTTTGCCCGATTAATAATATGATGTGTTTTTTAACAACTCAATATAAATATTGGAAATTTCTAATTGGTTAGGTGGTTTCAAGATGCTTCTACGTGATTCAACGCCATATAAATTGATAAATAAATGATTTGAACCTATGACGTGATTTGATGTCAATTATATACGAACATATATAGAGAGCTGACAGGCATTATTATATGGGTCTATTAGATATAACCCTTTAAACATTCAAATAATAGGGATAGACTCAAACTTAAATTTGTCATTTTGATAAAAATCCAAACCTTACTAAATTACATAATTACCCTCAATCAAATCCCACAAATCTCGTTACTTTACCTTTTGAAATAATATCAAATCTCTCCCTATTTTCCCGTTAAAATACTATCACCACAAACCCACTATCAAAAAAACTGCAAAACCTCCCAAAACCAGAAATTTGCACGGCCGTGGATCGGCGATTTTTCTGCACTCCAACCAAGCCTCCGTAGGTACGTCGTCGTCACTCGCTGAATCGCTATCATCCATCGATTTATTGATATGTTTTGGCTAAATCGACTATCACGTTTGTGTAATTGCAGATCTGTTATAATCACATACCGAATTCGAGCACTAAATCAGTGATATTGCAACAATTGATGGGCAGGACATCCACCAGAAGTGATATCGTCGTTGGCCGCCGTCGCCGTCGCTGTCACTGCTCCAATCTAGGGTTACTCAAATCTAGGATTACTCAAATCTAGGGTTTTGATAATTCTTTGGTCCATAGTTGATTAATGAGATGCATAGTCGAATTACATCTGTATTAATATACTATCCCATATCATTTAATAGACTATCCCACGAGTATAATTTTACTATGGATCTCGTTAATCGACTATGGGCCGAAGAATCATCAAAACCCTAGATTTGAGAAGTGACGGCGGCGGATTTGTGTTTTACAATTAATAGACTATCTCATATCTTTTAATAGACTATCCCATGTATCTAATTCGACTATGGGTTTAGTTAATTGACTATTGGAAAAATAATAATATATATGGAAACTGAATAATATGTTTGTTTGAAATACTAATCAATTAGGGTAATTCCTTATTATATGAAAACGATTAGGGTAAATAATAATATATATGAAAAAATAATAATATATATGGAAACTGAATAATATGTTTGTTTGAAATACTAATCAATTAGGGTAATTTTCCTTATATCATGTAATAGACTATCTTATTGATCTAATTCGACTATGGATCTCGTTAATCGACTATGGATCCCGTATTATTCAAGTATATTAATAATTTCAATATAGTACATTAATCTGCTATGATAGTATATTACGGTTATAGTAGTGATATGAAATTGTGTTACAAACAATATACCACTGAAATGACAAGAACATTGAGAACAAGACCAACGTAAAGTATTCCAACATAACCAATAAAATAGTACATTAATAATCTCATAATTTCAATCTAGGGTTTTGATAAAATACATGAAACACATCATAACACAATCAAACCAATATGTCGAGTTAAAAAACTCTAGTACATTAATAATCTCATAATAGTATAATAAAATGATAATGGTAGTATCATACGGTATTCGTAATAGTATACTACTGTATTACAACGGTTTAACACTTAACCGAAGTTACCGAGCCATTACATCGTAAACACCTCTTTATAGCAACCAACCCACCAAACCTCAACAAATCCGTACGAAATTCGCCATCGAAAAAACCTAAAATCATGAAACAAAATAAAAAATGCAGAATACTAAAAAATGATTAAATAGACTGCAAACACATTTGAATGATAATACATTAATATCATCAAAAATAAACTTAAAATGCAAAATCCATACGCTAAATTAAAAAAGACTACGAACTATATTTTAATGTACTACCCAGCACACTTAAATCGGCTGTTATAAACAAATAAACCAACTATCGATCGGGATTAAAAACATGAACTCGACCACAGCGGACAATTATTCCGATTATTGCATAAACCAACTACGAAGCTCATATAAAACAACTCTGGTCCGATCTGCGTGAACCATCCTCTTCTAACTCTGTCAATCCTCTTCCAAACAAACATCATCCGCCAAAAATAACGATGTATATATGACGACGTAATTTTGTTAAAAAAACGTTCTACTTAATAGAATCAAGTATCAACACAACTCTTAAAAATGTCTAACCACCGTACACGACAATCCTGTACATACAGCGAAAGTAAAAGCGAAAAAAGACGCATTCATACCCGCTTGACGGTGAAGAAATCTTCAAAGGCGATTAAAACGATGGAACGCTAGATAAATCTTCAAAAAAAAATTGTACACAATTTGATAGACACGATTTGATAGAACGGCCAATGATCTCACGTAAATTTATTCCGTGATTTTAGAATCACGTATCAGCAAATCTCATATCACGTAGTTAAGGAAATAAATGTCGTTCAAAAATAAAACAGGGGTATTAAAGGGAAATTATATAATATATTAAAGGGAGATAAAAGAAAATGTGAGAGAGAGAACGGTGAGAGATCGAGAGAACGTGAGAGATAGAACGGTGAGAGAGAGAGAGAGAGAGAGAGAGAGAGAGAGAGAGAGAGAGAGAGAGAGAGAACGTGAGAGAGAGAAAACAAAAGGAATAAATCTAAATTGAAGAAATGTGAATGTATATGTTATATAATTTAGGGTATAAGGGTAAGATAGGGATAAAAAAAAATTAGGGATGTGGCTCATATATTATTTCAAACTAAGGATTTAATTAAAAGATTGGATTTGAACTTGTCATTAAGTTCAACTTAGGTTTCGTTTGAGGGGCTCATGGCATATTACCCCTAAAATTTATGAATATTCATTTATTTTTGAATTTTTTTTATCAATAACTCTAAAAAATAATATGAGACGATGCCATGAATCCCAAAAATACTAAGTGCAATACATTATTAGAATGTTTCTATTAGTGAGAACCCCGTTAGAGTAGGTGACCAACAAGCCAACTTGTGGCTGTGGTCTTTCCATTTATTCTTGTAATAAATAATCCTTTTTTCGTATTTATGATAAAAACACCTTGGCATTCTATATCTTTGTCCTTTTGTCTCAAACATAGATATAGTCCTTACAGTTATTACAAGTACTAGTAATTGATCTTTAGGATCGTGAGATATTTACTTTAGTATTATAACTGTTAAACAGTGTTCCTAGTCGAAGGGTAACGCCACCAATGAGGATATCAGCATTTCCCATTAAGAAACTAGCACTTAGTGTATGTGTACTGCGTCTCATCAGTAAACGGTATTGTGATATCGGCATGCATAAGTGGGTGCTCGTAAGTTGACGAGTTCACTGAACTCCCTCACCCTAGAAATCTCTAAGTGGTTCTCAATAATCGAGTAGAGATATCTGTGGTATAGTTTTACGCCATTAGTCCTTATGACCTAGACATCACCGTGACTTCACTAGAGGACCAGCTGTGTCGTGACCTGTCCCTGAGTTCAACCGAGGACCGCCCCAAGGGCCAGTGTTCGTGTAGTCCGAAATCTAGTGGGAGGTCTGTGCATTGTAGTCGGGGATTCGATTGCTAGAATAGTCTTGGATGTCATGTGTGTTCTCATAGTTTGTAATCTCTAAGTCTCTGGCCAGAGCTGACTAAGTGATGATTAGAGAATTCGATTCTCTAAGTCATGCACATACCGATTACAACACTTAGAACGATCGCACAGTCATTGAACTACTAAGGAGGTCTCGATGAACCAATGCCTCTAGTACAACCGGGACATATGAATCGAAGGGATCGTACTATACGTTAACTATATCAAAAGATTCTTGCAGGCACTTCATTTGTATTTAGGGAATCATGACACGTAGTTGCTAGACGCCAATCTTGATTCATTGGGTGATTAAGGTGAAACGAGATTCATCTTAATCGTAACTCTAAGGGACGATTTTAAACCACAAAGGGTTGTGGACCCACGGCTAGCTTACACCTGAACCATCGAGGGTCACACTGCTCGTCCACTCGTCCACTCGAGATCTTTCAATAAACGGTCAGAGATAAAAATGTTTAATCTTTGCATGCTTGGAAGTCAATGTGATTGAGTCCAACATTCGTAATTTGGAATTATGAATGAGAATAAGAAAAGGAAAAGAATAGGCGAATGTCTTTGTGAACTTTCTAAATCGGGAAGTTTCCAAATTTAGAAAGTCCACTGAATTAGGGTTTCCACTTTTAGAAATTGGAAATCGAGAATTGGAACTCGTAATTACGAGGACATTACAATGATTCCGAAAATGTAATCGTTACAATTTTTTGATCATTGAGTTGTGAGAAACGAGCGAGTGAAGAACTAACGAACTTAAGTTGTTGGGTCCGGTCCAACTTAAGCCCGTTGGGATTTTATACAAGACACTATAAATACATGATTTATAGTTCTTGCAAAAAATACACAACACAATTCAAACCCTAGTTGCTCGAACTCTCTCACTCGGCCGAATTCTCACCCACGGCTGCCGCCACCGCCGCAGTTCGTCACCGGAATCGGCCCCTAGCGCCGATTGGTTTTTGGTAGTTCTTTTCCTCTTGTCTTTTCTTATGTCTATTCTAACTTTTGCGTGTCTTGAGCCATGTATTTAGTAGATCGAAGTATACGAGGTGAAATCCGAGAGGAGGAAAATCAAAGAGTCGAAGAATCGAGAAGTAGCCCCTGAGCCGACGCCGCACGCGCTCTCACGCGCCGTCTGAAGACAGCGCGTAATCCACACGCGCCGCCGTCGCCGCTCCCCGACTGCACGAATTGGTTTTCTTAGCAGTCTTGCTTCGATTCTTGCGCCTACCTCATGCTTCAAGAGGTAAACCTTCGAATCCGATATTCGATTAGGTTTTTAATTTAATTAGATTAAATTATCCATGTTAGTTTCCGTAGTATGTTTTCGTGAATTTATATGTATTTAATGTTTATATGAAATTCATGATTTACTGCGAGCATGCTAATTGATTTACTGTCGATTAAATTAATTGCCATGATTGTTGCTTTTAATTTTTCGCTGGAAGCCCAAAGGTACGCAATTAATTGTTTAAATAATTGTCGGGCATGTGATTATGTGAATTAAGTCCGTTTATTTCACGTAAAATTTTTGTTTTCCGTTGTGTACACGTGCCTGATTTCCAACAGTGGTATCAGAGCTCGTTGCGCAATTAGTTGCGTTTCTATATGCTATGCTTATTTTGATGCATGTTTGATTTATTAAAGTTATGATGGTTGTATTATTTAATTGGGTGTTTTCGAAAGTTTAAAACATTTTTTAAAATATTGTTTAGAATTTTTCTAGCTTTAAAATTGTTTAAAATTGGAAAACCAGATATGAAATTTAATTTTAAAACATCGGTTTTTATTTAATCGAATCGAACCGGTCTAATCAGTCGGTTCGATGGCTCTAATCGATCCAACTGACTGAATCCACGTGGATTTGAATCGGTCAGACCGGTTCTTTCAAAAAAAAAAAATTTTTATATCAGATTTCTAAAATGAAACTTAACAAATTGATTTTAATTTTTGGAAAATTATTTTCAATTAAACCCAATTAGATAATCGATTCAACAATCATCTATTTTAGTAAATAGGTGTTAGATTAATTAATTAATTGAAATTGTTAAATTGTTCTTAATTAATAGAACACACATATAATATTAATTATACTTCAACTTAATTACTAGTGCCTCAACATTATTGGATTGATTTATGCTAGTTGAGGTCCTATAATTATTTTGAAAAACCCGATAATTAATTATATAGTTAGGTCGTATGTTCTTCTTAGGACAATATGCGCTTCCATATACCTTTAGAGAACATAGATATAGGAATCACATTGACCAATCCAAACCTTCTGATGAGATAAAACTTTTTCTAAAAATTCTCTCATTCTTAATTTAATTAAGAATTATTTCAAGCTATAAAGAAAAACCAATCTGTTGAATTTTTCTTTCCTTCTGCCAACGGTTGAATTATGTGTAGCCCTTTGCTATAGTGCAGTAAGCCGTGTTAGCGGGGAGTGCTATGGTAAAGTAAGCTGTAATTCAACTGACATAACGATGAAGGTAGCCATGGAAAAGGTTATGCCAGATTAACGTGGTCGGCTAGATTAACTAGAGACTGCATTAGTTTGGTATAATTAATTAAGTTCTATGAGCATCTTTGATTGGTAGGTTAGACTTGACACACAAAGATTTTGAATTCGCGAGATTAACTTAGGTCAAGTGTGAGGAAAATTACTTTAGGGTCATTCTTTTTCTTTTAATTATAACATTTATTTATTTATTTAAATAATTATTTTAATTTTTTTTTTCAATTTTAGGTATTCAAATCGATTATAAAATTTCCGAAATTTTCAAAATCAATTATTTCCGAAGTCAACTATTTCCATATTCAACGGTACATTACTGAAAACAACTATTCTTTTGTTCGTTTATTTTCTGAATCAGCAACCACAAAAAATATATATTTTTAATAGCAGGTTTACTAACAAATAAATCAACTACAAAATTAACAAAAATCAATGATAAAAAATCGAAAATCAAGTGAAAAATTGTCAAAATCAACTATAAATTATTGAAAACGACTACTTGTTTTGTTCGTTTATTTTCCGAATCAACAACCACAAAATTGTTGTTTGTAATAGCAGGTTTACTAAAAGCAAATCAACTACAAAAATCAACCAAAAAAAAAAAAAAAAACGGAAATCAACTAAAAAATTGTCGAAAATTAACTGTAACATTATCTCATTCTCTCTAATTACAACAATTCAAATCTCTTATAACTAACCACTCTAGAATATAATAAATCTCAAAAAAGTTCAATAAAACTTGTCATTTTAACCCATAATAATAATTAAAGTGCCAAGATTACAATATTACTTTCTCAATTTATTCTCTAGAGGCCAGGAACCCAGATTCGACCGCCACGGCAAACAACAGCATTATGGGACTCTCTTCTGCCGCATGCGGGAGCTAAAAACCAAACTTTTTATTTCCTGAATGATTCATCGAACAACGAAATTATAGAGAATTAAGTGGAATATTTTGAGCCCCTAATTTCTAACATGGAAGAAGAACAAAGTTTACCGAATTAAAATTAAATTTAGAGTAAAAAACAGTTTGTCTCCTAAACTAATGTCAGTTTTACACTTAGCCCCCTAAAAAAAAATTTTTTGCACGCTTTTATCTCAACTCCATTTTTTGTTGCACGGTGCCCTAAATATGGTATTTTCCAGAAAATTTCACCGGACTGTTATGCACGAGCTATTCACGTGAGATTAGCTGGGGCGAAATTGTCTTTTTCTGGCAGTACAACACGTGGCGTCCACATGTCTTCTCCCATCCCATCCCTCGGATTTAATCTTTTCTGCACCTTATAAGAAAATAAAAAAGAAAGAACTTCATCGAGAGCCTTAAAAGTTAAAACTTGGATGCCTTAGCACCACCTCTGTTATTAAACTCAAAACGTCTGCAAGCTTATTACGAGGCAAAATCTTGAAGTGGGCTCACTTCAAAAAAATAAAAAATCAACTTAATCCCTCGGCCTGAATTTCACTTCAAGGGGCCAGATTGCTCGGGGGAAAAGAGGAAAATTGGGAGAATAGGGCTGATTTTTTGCATGATTATCCCTGCACATAATTGATTGAAAATCTTGTTATGGATGGAGATAAGGTTTAATTGCTCCATTCGTTGTTGGGGAAGAAGATGACTATTTTCTTTTTCTTTTTTTTGTTTATTTTTGTTTTTTCATGATTAATTTATATTTAATATATCGAATTTTAGTGAATACACAAATTTACCCACGCAAATCACACGTGCTTCGCACATGATATCACATTCCATCCAAAATTTTTTTTATATTGAGTTTAGGGGGCACCGTGCAACGGACTAAGGAGTTTAGGTAAACTCGTGTAAATTTTTTTTGTTTGGAGGGCAAAGTGCAAAACGACCATTAATTTAAGGGGGAAACTGCTTTTTACTCTTAAATTAATTCTTTCCGAAACCCTAGCCTCTCAACGACTTTGCAGCTGCAAGCGGAGACGATAGTAGAGAGCGGCGGCCGGCGGAAGTGGAAGGGAGGAGATGGCGGCGGGGACACTGAGGTGGAGGGGAATGACGGCGGCCTGTGGAGAGAAGAGGGAGGAAGAAAATGAATAGATGTGATGTTGGGAATTTTATTTAATAAAATAAAATTATTTTTTGAATGAAAATAAAAATATATATTTAGGCACTTATTTGATCAAATAGGTGTGACAATATGAAGAGGTGTGGCCACACCTCTTCACTTGTTTAATTTCCTAAAGGTTATGTTCATTAATCACAACCATTGGAAACTTATAAATAGAAACTCCACATGTTTGATTTAATAACAACATAAAAGTCAATTCAATTCTATAATTTTGTTCTATGGAATTCTTCCTTCTCTAAGCCCGGAAATATTCTTCGTAGAATATTTTCTTCCGTATTCGATTCGAGAGTTTGAGACACAAAGTAACGTTCGTTGTACTCGGGATTTTGAGTGCTCATATGCCGAGTTAGCCGTTGTATCTTGGGAGACACTTGCCAAATAACCGTAAGCACCGTAGCGGGGCAATATTATCTTAAGGAAAAAGTTTTCTCGCCTCGGCTAATCTTTTCGTATTTCGACTAATTTATTTGATCATTTTACTAAATCACTACCCGTTTTATGTATGGGGAACAACAATCTTAAGACAATATTTTTGTGATTTAGTAAATTGTGTTTTCTGCACACGTTGGTAAACGAGATGGAGAAGAAGATAGTCTGCCAAAAATCAAGAAGTTACAAAATACAATTGGAGAAAGTTCATTTTCGGACAGAACATGAAGTCGACATTCCTGCCCAATTTTTAAGGTGTTAAAGTCCGGATATGGCGAATTAACATTTCACAGAAGTTGTAGATAATAAAGTTAGATTTCCAAAACATGTTAAATCATCACAATCGAAGATCGTACGAAGAAGTTATGATGAAAAACGAAAGGGTGACAGAACTGCCAATGCACCTTTTCATGAAAAATACAACCGTTCGTGACCAATGCAACTTGTCGCATATTAACGCCTCAACAATGTCTAATGCACGAAATTTTGGTGAAAGAATACTGAATCGAAGATCAATAATGAGGTTTTATATTATTTTCGATTCATGAATATTATTTAATAATTTTTTTTCTGGTTCCATTGTAGTTGCAAATTTACAGCACACCTATTCCGACTTTGAGGCTTATTTTGATCATGATCCAGTCCGAATCTCAGAAAAAGTAAAAGATAAAAGTTGTAGAAAATTTTGTTGGCTATTCGGATTATATTGAATCAACAAAATCGGACTTCAGACAGAAGAGATATGATTAAATCATTCAGCACTGCCATAATATTGACACGATTTGGTGCTACCCACAAATTTTGAATTCACGAACATATAATTTATCGGGTACGTTTTTTAATTATAAGATATCTATTTGTGCAATAAATTGATAATGCTATATGATAAAATGGTGGATTATTGCATGATAGTTTAATTTTAATATGTGGAAGAATGGTAAACTATATACAAAAAGTATATACAATATATATGCTTAATGAATATTCATTATGTTTGTGTATCTACATTAATGATATAAATCATTTTATCCTAAATGCAATAAAGTGATAAGGTATGTGTATGTTCATTATTTGAATAAGTTTATCATAAACCGCATGACATTTCTGATGAAAATGCAATATTTATTTTGATAAATTGCATATAGTTTTGATACGGGATTAACTTTCTCCCAATTTTCATTTGATGTGGAACCGTCCAATTGATTGATTTTCGAATATGTTATATGAAATTTGTGAGTACGTGATCTTATTAACATTTTTGTTATTGTCTATGAACGATTAGACTTGTCTCGTATATTAAGTATGAGTTACTTAGTAAGAGGAATATTACTATACATATTATTATTTGTGTAAGCCATACTAGTTCCTTATAATTGTGTTATTGCATGGACATGCATTGATTACGTGCGATAGAATTTTTATCAATTCATTATGTTGGACATGAATTAATTTATGCCATGAAATAATATCCAAACTTTATGTTATTATGTAGTCGTGTGTATACTATGTATATGTTGATAAAATATGCTTGATCTATTGTTTCTTTCTATGATCAACTAGTATGAAAGTCGTGGTCACATGTCATATAATATGTTATTATAATATTGATGTACATATGTTTTATATATGAATCATACTACAGTAAAATTAAAAGCATGATTGAAATGAAATAGAAAGAAAGAGAAGCTCAATTCATGAGAGCACATGAGTAGTTATTGTCTCAAGAACATAAAAGAAGATTGAATCGTTGGTTCGATATGATTTGATATCACATTTGCATGATGATGATCTACAATGTGAATGGATGAGATCGGATTTTGATTTTCAAAGATCCGAAATAGTTGTTAACAACAATGGATGTTTTGTTGAAATAAAATTCGAGCAGTTTACTTAAGAGCTCGTTTTGTAGAATTAAATCGTTGGATTTGGCTGAATTTTGAACGACATGTTTAGGACATACAATCCTAAGTTATGACCAATTAAGATTAGAATTTGTATATTCTAATTTTAATATTGAATAGTGGAGATCACCCACCATTTGGGGAGATTAATATTCTCTTGTTTATTGGCAAGATTTAAGTATCTTGACGAGTTTTCTCTTTTTGAGGAAAGAAAGAAAACTTATTAACTTGTTTGTTGACAAGATTTAAGTATCTTGATAAGTTTCATCGTTTTGTGCTTTCTTGAGAGAAAGACATAAAATTATTTGTAATTAAATCATATTGGTGATCCAAAATATTTTTCTAACTAAAGAAGAAATGTATTTTGTTACATTGTGTATCCTTATTAATATAAAAAAAATAAGGATTTCAAAGCATTTAAATGCTATGTGAATGAAGGTAGGGAAATGTCAACTTTAACAAATGAATTAAAAATGAGTACTGAAACTCTTGAAAAAAAAAATTTTATGGATATCAAATTGGTAAATTCTAGAATACATACTCTAGAATTTGTGGGGGAAATTAAATATCCCTAGTTAATCACATTAATATTTAGAAATGTGTGGGTCTTTAGGCCCTAACCACATAAATTAGATATCCCGAGCTAACCACATTAATATTTAGAAATGTGGGGGTCTTTAGGCCATAACCACATTAATATCTAGAAATGTGGGGGTGTTTAGGCCAAGGTAAAAATAAAAATACCTAAGTTAATATAAAGCCTAGTATAATCAAGTGGATAAATATTGAATATATTTATAATGATTGTAGTCACTCTTGATGCAAATTGATTATATCGTGGTTTATTGTAAAATAAGAAAATAAATAAGTTTTAAATAAGAGAACTTATAAATGTGTAAGTGGTAAATCATCAAAGTGATGAACAACCAAGTTAAAATATATGTGTGAGTGGTAAATCATCAAAGTAGTGAACAACCAAGTTAAAATATGTGTGAGTGGTAAATCATCAAAGTGATGAACAATCAAGATACAACAAGATGGAAAATAAAATCAATATGTTTGATTTAATTTGATTTTATAACTTATGAGTTATAAAATGAACGAAGGACAATTATTGAAATATTGTCTACATTGGAAGAATGTACGTGGAAGTTAGTTTGTCTTCTTCCAAGTAGTAAACCATTAAGGTTTAGATGGACTATTCAAAATAATGTTAAAGATGGTCCTATAAAGCTAAATTAGTAGCTATGAAATTTTTGATTATTTATAACAAGATATTGGAATCCGTTAAAAATAATATTTGATAAAATTATGTTATCAAATAATTCTCGTAATAACGAGTGTGACCGGTGTGTTTATTAAAAGCACATGGAAGTATATGTCCATAGACGACATTATAATCATGAGATAATGATCATGGTATTATTTTGAACGTTGAAAAAATATTGAAAAAAAAAGAAAAAAAATTATGTTTGATGTCAAAAGACGAGGGTCTAGACGATGTAATCTTATAAATTAAAGTCACTAAGACAAAGATAGTCATTTGAAAGTCTCATGTTGATACATTACTAGAAAATTGATCTAGTTATTTAAAGACCAAGTCTTACTTGCAAAAAATAATGATGAACAATGGTTCAATTACAAATATTTTTGGATAGTTTGGCAGCGTAATGAATTGCAAACTAGTAAATATGTAATTCCTTAATAAATAATCATTCAATGATATTATAAGGGTTCTTAGGTAATCTAAGTATCGCCTTTAAATGAATTACATTAAAGAAAATATACAATTGTATTAGGAAAGTACATTGGATATATCAGTCCACTAAGATTATGTATCTTGGAAATCCTCAAACAAAATTGAATAGCTCGATTCATGGTTGAATTCGAATATATAACTTGATATAAGGTTAGAAAAGATGTTGAATAAACTTCATAAAATTATTGGAGGATGTTCCGTGTTGGACTAAGTCGGTGTCTACAATTATAAATAAATTGTGATAACCAATTGGTTACGTTAAGGGCACAAACGACATGTATAATGGCAAGTATCGATACACTCGTACACATAAGACCATTAGGCAATTGATCTCAAGAGAAATAATATAACATTGATTATGAAAATCAATGGTCAATAGCGGATCCGCGACTAAAAGTCAACTAAAGAGATCAAACATATTACATGTCTAGGGGAGTGAGATCAAAACCCACAAATTAAGAATTTCTATAGTGGACACCCAACCATGATGACTGGAGATCCCAAGAACTGGTTCAAAAGGGACAACTAAGTTACGGAAAATTCAGTGATGCACTAAGGAGTATATATTCCTATGGAATTATATATTTCCAACTCATTCCCGTGATAGACATTAGTGCTGCCTGCAGAGAGGGTAAAGGATAAGCGAAAGCTTTTAATGATTCCAAAATCTTGACAAAAGGTGAGGCATTGGCAGGATACCTTTAATAGGACATCACCTATCTAAGTGTAGAAGTGTGGGCCGCTTCAAAATGACAAACACTTATGAGTCCAAGATGTGCTCCAGGGCCAAAATGGACGCAACCATGAGAACTGATGAAATGTGGGAAAACTATTGTGTGGTTATCATTGTCTTGGTTTACACAAACGGCTGGCAGTTCAAGACATCGCGTTCACTAACTAGCCAAGTAAATCCGATGTTATACCTCTAAGGAAGGTTCAAAGCCAAAAGCTACCTATCCCCATTGCAATAGTTTCCACTTGAACTCTCGATAGAATCCATCGTTTTTCGTTAATTTCATTCATGTGGGGGATTGTTGGGAATTTTATTCAATAAAATAAAAAAAAAAATTGAATGAAAATAAAAATATATATTTAGGCACTTATTTGATCAAATAGGTGTGACAATATGAAGAGGTGTGGTCACACCTCTTCACTTGTTTAATTTCCTAAAGGTTGTGTTCATTAATCACAACCATTGGAAACTTATAAATATAAACTCCACATGTTTGATTTAATAACAACATAAAAATCAATTCAATTCTATAATTTTGTTCTATGGAATTCTTCCTTCTTTAAGCCCGGAAATATTCTTCGTAGAATATTTTCTTCCGTATTCGATTCGAGAGTTTGAGACACAAAGTAACGTTCGTTGTACTCGGGATTTTGAGTGCTCATATGCCGAGTTAGCCGTTGTATCTTGGGAGACACTTGCCAAATAACCGTAAGCACCGTAGCGGGGCAATATTGTCTTAAGGAAAGAGTTTTCTCGCCTCGGCTAATCTTTTCGTATTTCGACTAATTTATTTGATCATTTTACTAAATCACTACCCGTTTTATGTATCGGGAACAACATGTGAAACATAATTTCAGAATTTAGGGATCACAGATGTAAACTAATAAGGGATAGATGGGCAAATTAGGTATATTGGATAGTAATTTCATAAATATCTATTTAATTAAATAATTAAGGGGCTTTCCACTAATAATATAAAAGGGAGTAGATCCATCCTTATTATACTAAATGAGTGAGGGGTTTCAACTAATTATCCCTATCCTTATTAGAATAATTTGAATTAATTTAGATTTTTTTTATGCTTAAAATAGTATATATATATATATATATATATATATATATATATATATATATATATATATATATATATATATATATATAAACTTATTTTTGGCAATGTCTTGTGAACCTAAATTTTTTTTGAGGGCGTTGCCCTGAATCCCGAAATTTTAGGTGCCCCTACATTTTGATCCTTGTTCCGCCCCTAAGTTTTTTTTGAGGGCGTTGCCCTGAATCCCAAAATTTTAGGTGCCCCTAAATTTTTATCCTGGTTCCACCCCTAAAACCGGCCAGCTACATTTCTTGCAATATATGTTAATGTTTATCAAAATGACAAAGAAAGCATTAAAGAGAGCAGCCATGATATATATATAGATACAAAAGGGACAAAATTTGTTATGCAAAACAATAAAGAGAGCAGACATCACTTCCTCATATCAATTCTTATCCAGATTTCGAGAGAGTATTTCTAATAGTATATATAACTCACTGAAAAATATTCAAATTGATCATCACTTAATCCAATCTGTTTTCAAAAAAAAAAAAGAATATATATATATATATATATATATATAAATATATAATATGGAGGTGGTGATCAATGGTAATGAGTACAAGCATGGGGAAGACGATGAAGCAGGTGTTTTGGCCTTGGCGGCTTGTCTTTCTCATACCTTTCCGATGGCGTTGGCTGCCGCCATTGACCTTGACCTCTTTGAGATCATTTCCGGTGCCGGAGATGGGGCCCGCATGTCGGCCTCCGATATCGCCGCTCAGCTGCCGAGTGCCGCCGATGGGGCTGCCCCCGTGCTCGACGCGATGCTCCAACTGTTGGCTTCTCACTCTTTGCTTATTTGTTCGACCAATGTACTTGCTGATGGTGGTGGCGGCGCTGTTGAACGGCGATACGGGATTGCTCCGGCGGGCAAGTTCTTTGTGAAAGACGAGAGTGGCGTCTCGTTTGCTCAGTTCCACTCAATCGTTCGCAAAGGAGGAGAAATAGGGTTCAGGTACTCTCTCCATTCTACAATAACTGTCATTTGTCATTTTAGATTTATTCTTATTTGCTCAGTTCCACTCAATCGTTCGCAGAGAAATATTCTTATTTCATATTATTTGTCACTTTAGAATTTCAGTAATGTACTAGTTGCATTTTTTCGTGTTTTACCCATATTTATTCAACTTTAATATTAATTCTCTCTATCACATCATTAAATGATCAAAGTTATTTTAGTTTTTTTATGTATTTTTTTTTTAAATCAAGAAACATTTATTGAAACTCTTACTACTTCTATAAAACGACTATTATTGAGTATATTATATTATATTACAGGGTGCGAATTTGGGACGGACTCCCTATTACTAGAGAAAAAACGGATCCCACTTGTAAATGACATGTGGAAAATTAGAAAAAAACGGACTCCCTATAATTTTATTTTAAAAAAATTCCTAACGAAAAGTTGAATTCCATATATTTATCAACCAAACGTATTCGATCAAGTTTATTGAGGTATTTTTTTTTTCTTTGCAGCTTAAAAGATGCAGTTATCGAAGGAGGCAATCAATTTGAAAAGATATGCGCGAAATCGTTTTACGAGTTCATTACCTCGAATGTGGAAGCTACTAAGATGTTTAACGACGGCATGAGAGCCCACTCTTCTGTAATAATCAAAAAAGTTGTTAAAACGTATAAAGGTTTCGAGGGTTTGAGTTGTCTTGTGGATGTCGGAGGTGGTAGTGGTTCATCTCTCGATACTATCATTTCAAAGTACCCTTCGATTCGCGGCGTTAATTTTGATTTGCCCCATGTCGTAGAAACCGCGCCGACCTACAACGGTGAGATTTTATTTTCCCATATTGTATCATTGATCGCTTTAGAGTTTCTAGGCTTGTACTTAAAATATTTGAAATGCGTGATGGTGGAATTCGAACACAAGACCTTTCATTTTGCGTGACTCTGATACCACAATGTTATTTGTCAAATAATGACAATGTTATTTAATTGTTTACTTAATGAGTATACATTTATTTTAAACGCCATTTCAAAAAATAAATGAAGTGGGTGTTTTTGAAATTTGACTATTGTTTGAATTTTGGAATTAGTTTTATTTTTTTCCTTTATTCATAAATGAAGCCTAAAAGAACTGTATTATGTAGGCATAGAGCACATTGGTGGAGATATGTTTGTTGAAGTACCAAATGGAGATGCCATTTTGTTGAAGGTACGTACGTACAACAATTTTCTTTACTTGACCATTCTTATTTTAATATCCAATTTTTGTACGTAGATAATAATAATAATAATAATAATAATAATAATAATAATAATAATAATAATAATAATAATAATAATAATAATAATAATAATAATAATAATAATAACAATAATAATAATAACAATAATAATAATAATAATAATAATAATAATAATAATAATAATAATAATAATAATAATTATAATAATAATAATAATAATAATAATAATAATAATAATAATAATAATAATAATAATAATAATAATAATAATAATAATAATAATAATAATAATAATAATAATAATAATAATAATAATAATAATAATAATAATAATAATAATAATAATAATAATAATAATAATAATAATAATAATAATTTGATGCTATATGTATATATTAATTAATTTGTACTGAAAATGACTGCAAAGTTTATACTGCACAATTGGGGGGATGAACAATGCGGAAATCTGTTGAAGAACTGCTACAAATCACTGCCAAACAACGGAAAGTTGATCGTTATGGATTATATTCTGCCAAACACGCACCAAGACGACATTCACGCAAAGTACGCTTCTCAAATGAACCTTACGATGTCATGTTTTCTCGAAGGAAAAGAAAGGACAAAGGAAGAATTTGAAGGCATGGCAAAGAAAGCTGGCTTCGGGGAGTTTAAGGTTGTTTGTTATGTGTATGGGATGTGGGTTATGGAGTTCATTAAGTTGGTTTAGCTTTAAACATGTATTAAACTTATTTTAATTTAGGTCTTTCTTTTTTCCAACTCTGTATTGCTAATAAAGGGCTTGTCCGGCCCGTTCGTGAGATTTTAGAGGCCGACTACTAGGACTGTTGATATGTATATATAGTAGTACACTTTAGTGTCGCTAAAAGCTTACTCTTCTTGGTTTGTACGCACATTCATATATGTCTACGCGTGTTCGTATATGTATATATATGTTCGTGTAGTAGGTGTTTGTGTGTGAGTATATGTATGTTTCTACGTGTGCAATTTTATGTAGGTATATCTATATATTCTAGTGCACATATTCAATCATCAGATTATGTGCGTTTGTTTATTTCTGAAACATTGTAAATCTTAGTTTGTGTTAGAGAATTATCATCCAGCTGTTGTGACAATCAACTCACAAAACTATACAAATTCTAATTACGTTTATATGATGAATATAAAAAAAATAGAATAAAGAATGCAGAGATTAAAGTGGTTCGGCCAAGGAAAAGGCCTACATCCACCAGGAAAGGGAACACCGCTTTTGTTAATTTCAAACACCAACAGTATTCGAGAATTACAAAGCACAAAAGATTTATTTCTCTTACACTATCTTCTTCGATCTAGTGTATCTCTTTTTTTCTACATCTTTTCTATTCTCTCTCTATTGTTTCTCTCATGTCTTCTTCAATCGCATCTCATCCCTAATTCATCAATTAGAGGTCCTTTATACAGGAATAAGAATCCTCTAACTTGGACCGAATCTAGGAGTCATTTGACAAGAAACCTGAACACATATGTTAGAGTAATATATTTCATATTCACTTTTGATTTAGTTAAGCCTTAATTAGGTGATTTGGTTAGATTCAATCGAGTCTTAATTAGTGATTTGATTAGGGATTTGATTAAGTGTAATTATTTTATTCCTTTTATTGTTTCTTTTTTGTGTGTATATAAATGTACAAGCACTCATTGATGAAATACAAGACACAATTCATCTTCTTCATTATGTGTTTCATCATTTCTACATGGTATTAGTGAATCTTTGATTCTTTTCTCCTCATTCTTCAAAATGTCTACCGACGATCTTCTTCCTACAAAGTCTTCTTCATCATCACCCACACCCATCATAACCGATTTTTACACAATCCATCATTCCGATAGTCCTTCTACTATCCTTGTCACACCTTTGTTGACAGGAGATAATTACGGATCATGGAGTCGTGCAGTCAGAATGGCACTTCGTGCCAAAAAATAAGCTTGGTGTCGTTGATGGGTCACTCCCAATTCCGATAGAGAAATCTGACATTTCTAATTGGGAACGTTGTAACGATTTGGTAGGAAGTTGGATCCTTAATTCTGTTTCACTTGAGATCCGTCCAAGTATCTTGTATGTTGAAACTGCAGCATAAATTTGGACCGATCTGAAGGATCGTTTTTCTCAATCAAATGCTCCAAAAATTTGTCAATTGAAACAGTCCATTTCTGTCCTCAAGCAAGAAAGCATGTATGTTTCATTGTATTTTACACAACTCAAATCTCTATGGGATGAACTCGGTTCCTTGCATTATCCATATCACTCCTTGCGTTTGTGGTAATGCTAAAAGCATTATTGACCAACAAAATCAAGATCGATCCATGGAATTTCTTTAAGGACTACATGATCGTTTTTCCGCTATTCGCAGCCAGATTCTCTTGATGGAACCATTTCCTTCCATTCAACGTATCTACAATTTGGTTCGTCAAGAAGAAAAGCAGGGATCAATATTCTCACAACTCCTACTGTTGATGCCGCTGCACTTCAAGCATTTAAACTTCCATTTCGTCCATCGGGAAAACGTCAACGTCTATTTTGCGACCATTGCAACAAACATGGTCATACTCTTGCTACATGCTATCAACTTCATGGCTTTCCCGACAAACATGTGAAGAAATCCTTGCCACCACCATCCAACTCCACTCTTATGGCTAGTTCACTCACGCACGAAGAATACAACAAGCTTCTCAGACTTCTTGCCAAAGAAGAGACCAGTGGACCCTCAGTGCACTTAGCGGGTAAAAATCACACATTTTCGTCATTTTGTTGGATTATTGACTCCGGTGCTTCTAATCGTATGCGTACATCTCTCTCGTTTTTTTTTCTTCATATTCCCCTATTCGTAAAAACATATATGTTCAATCGCCTGATGGCTCTCACGCGCCTGTGACTCACATAGGCACTGTCAAATGTTTTGGTACTTTCATTCTCTCGAATGTGTTTTACATTCCATATTTTAAGTTCAATTTGTTATCCATGTCACAGTTTACGAAATCCACAAATTGTGATATAATTTTTTCTTCATCTGGATGTATATTTCAGGACCAATCAACGAAGAAGACGATTGGTCGGGGTAATCCTCACAATAGTCTTTTCTATCTAGATTGCAATTTGGTTTCTAATTCTGCTCTTTCTATTAAGCAACGTAATAAATTTGATCTATGGCATTCTCGCCTTGGTCATCCATCTAGGCCTCGTTTTGATTTTATTGTTAAGAATTCTCAAAATATTATTCTAAATAAGGATTTTATTTGTGATGTTTGTCCACATGCTAAACAGGCACGTCTTTCATTTCCTCAACGTACATCTTGTTCTTCTCATAGTTTTGAATTGATTCATGTTGATATTTGGGGTCCCTTATCTATACCCTCACAACATGGATCACGATTCTTTTTAACTATTGTTGATGATTATTCAAGATGCACTTGGATTTATCTAATGAAACACAAATCCGAAAATTTCAACATGATAACCCATTTTTTTAATATAATATGTCGTCAATTTAACACAAAAGTCTCTCGTTTCAATTCCGGAAATGGGGATATTTTTCTTCCTCAGCTTCAAACCATACGTTCAGATAATAGTTCTGAATTTCTCTCCAAACAAATTCAAAAATGGTTTCATGATAATGGAATCATTCATCAACGTAGTTGCGTTGCGACCCCACAACAAAATGGCATTGTAGAACGTAAACATCGGCATCTACTTGATGTCGCTCGAGCTTTACGATTTCAAGCAAACTTGCCACTTTCTTTTTGGGGTGAATGTATTCTAACCGCTGCATTTCACATTAACAAACTTCACACTTCAGTCCTTCAATATAAATCTCCTCATCAAGTCTTAATTGGACATCTTCCATCTTATTCCTCTCTTCGAGTTTTTGGGTGTTTATGTTTTGCTAAAAAATATAAATATTCAACATAAATTTGATGAACGAGCAAAACCTGGCATCTTTGTTGGTTATCCTTATGGCCAAAAGGGATATCTTATATATGACCCCAAAACTCGTCAAATTTACGTTTTACGCGATGTCATATTCCATGAGTCAATTTTTCCATATCATGATCTTGCAAATTCATCTTTACAAGATCCAATTTCAATTACTCCGATCAATGATAATGGGACTTTTGACTACCCTACACCACTCATCGACCCCCTTCGGGTGATTCTATTCCTCATAGTGAAACTACGAGTTTGGATGACTCGCCACCATCTCCTTCCTTACCCCCTCAAGTTGATGATTCAATCAATTCTCCCTCTATTTCCGAATCTCCTTCCTCACCTTCTCAATTTGTTGGTTAAACTAATTCTCCATCTATTTTCGATGGCACACCATCCTCTGATTCACCTTCTACAACAATTGTTCGTAATTACCCTCAACGCATTCGTCACCAACCAAATCACTTAATGATTATATTGTTGGGAATAAGGCACATGTACGCAGCGGAAAACAAAAATTTTATGCGAATTAAACGAGTTTAAGTCACATAATCACATGCCCGACATATATTAAACAATTAATTGCGTACCTATGCGCTTCCAGCGAAATTTAAAAACAAACATACATGCGAATTATTTAATGAAAATTAAATCAACTAGCATGCTCTCATTAAATCAAATAATCATGCTCGCAGTAAATAATGAATTTCATGTAATCACATAATATACATAAAATCATACAACATACTTACTAAACGTACATGCATATTTAATTTAAATAAAAATGAATCGAATAACTACGGATTCGAAACTTTACCTCTTGAAGCGTGAGGTAGGCGCACGAGTCGAAGCAAGATTGCCACGGAAACCAATCCGTGCAATTCAGGAGCGGCGGCGGCGACGGCAGTGACGGCGACGGCGTGAACGGCGGCGGCGACGGCGTAGGGCAGCTCCTCAATTCTTCGATCTTCTTCCTCTCGGATTCACCTCGTATGCTTCGATCTACTAAAACGTGGCACTAGACACGCAGTAGTTGGAATAAACGGAAAGAATATACAAAGAAAAGAAATACCAATAGGATCGGCCAAGAGATGGCCAATTCCGGCGAATTGGCGGCGGTGGCGGCCACGGGGAGGATCGGCCGAGAGAGAGAGGGGGCGGCTAGGGTTTCGTGATTAGGTTTGTGTTCAAGTCTTTGTGCAAGACCTATAAATCAAGTGTTGATTTTAAATGCCTATGAAAATCCACTCGTTCTGTTGAGACAAACAACTTGTTACGACATTAGGTGTACGTGGTAACAGAATTCTTGTGTTGTCACAGTAATTAACCTACTAAAAGCAAAATAAAAAACACAAGAATTTAATGTGGTTCGAATACAAACGTACCCTACATCCACGAGGACTTGCAAACTAGTTCAGATTTACAGTGTACGTTAATAGGACTTAATAAAACACTAAAGACTCCCTCTTTATGTTATACGCCGTTCTTGCACACGACTCGAACTTGTTGATAATCAAAGCAATTCCTCCATCCGCACTCTTGGACTCCTTCCAATGTTGAACTCCCTTCAAACGGCGGATCGACCTCTCCCGAGAACTTTTAAGCACTTCTCCCGAAACGCCGATCTTCTTTATGGCCTGGTAGAAGAAACCTGTCGTTGCCACACTTGATGTGCCGACAGGGCTGCAGCACGGGTTGCACCCCTCAAAGCCTTTATGCTGGGATTTTTCTTATTAAAGCTCCATGAGACTCATATGAGGTTGAGGGCCTTATATAGGTACGAAATCACCTCCATAAACCTAACTTGGGCCCTAAGAAATCGATTTAAATAGGTAATAGAATCCTAGTCGATTTCTACTTCTATTCTAGATAAGTACAAAAAATACCTAACTAGAATATAATACATGGAAATAAATTTAAGTCATAATAACAATATTACAAGAATAGGACTCTAATTAATTCCAAAATAAACATGGAAAACAAATCTTTGCCAATCTTTAATTGCCACGTATGGCGGATTTCTTCAATCTTCACCAACAGAAATCTGGAGCCAACATCAAGTATTTATAGTGTCTTGCATAAAATCCCTAACGGGTTTAAGTTGGACCGGGCCCAACAGCTTACGTTCGTTAGTTTTTTTACTCGCTCGTCTCTCTTAATTCAATGATCGGAAAATTGTAACGATTACATTTTCGGAATCATTATAATGTCCTCGTCGATACGAGTGCCAATTCTCAATTTGCAACTTTCTAAAAGTGGAAACCCTAATTCAGTGGACTTTCTAAATTTGGAAACTTCCCGATTTAGAAAGTCCATTAAGATGTTCGCCTAGTCTTTTCCTTTTCTTATTCTCATTCGTAATTCCGAGTTACGAATGTTGGACCCAATCATATTGACTTTCAATCATGCAAAGATAAAACATTTTTATCTCTGACCATTTATTCAAAGATCTCATGTGCACGAGCAGTGTGACCCTCGATGGTTCAGGTGTAAGCTAGCCATGGGCCCACAACCATTTGTGGTCAAAACTCGTCCCTTAGAGTTACGATTAAGATGAAGCTCGTTTCATCTTAATCACCCAACGAATCCAGATTGGCGTCTAGCAACTACGCGTCATGATTCCCTAGATACAAATGAAGTGCCTGCAAGAACCTTTTGATATAGTTAGCGTGCAGTACGATCCCTTTGATTCATATGTCCCAATTGAAATAGAGGCATTGGTTCATCGAGACCTCCTTAGTAGTTCAATGACTGTGCGGTCGTTCTAAGTGTTGTAATCGGTACGTGCATGACTTAGAGAATCCAATTCTCTAATGATCAATTCGTCAGCTCTGGCCAGAGACTTAGAGATTACAAACTATGAGAAAACACAGGACATCCAAGACTATTCTAGAGATCGAATCCCCGACTACAATGCACAGACCTCCCACTAGATTTCGGACTGCACGAACACTGGCCCTTGGGGCGGTCCTCGGTGGAACTCAGGGACAGGTCACGATACAGCTGGTCCTCTAGTGAAGTAACGGTGATGTCTAGGTCATATGGACTAATGGTGTACAACTATACCATAGATATCTCTACTCGATTATTGGGAACCACTTAGAGATTTCTAGGGTGAGGGAGTTCAGTGAACTCGTCAACTTACGAGCACCCACTCATGCATGCCGATATCACAATACCGTTTACTGATGAGATACAGTACACAGACACTAAGTGCTAGTCTGTTAATGGGAAAGGTCAATATCCTCATTGGTGGCGTAACCCTTCGACTAGAAACACGTTTAACAGTTATAATACTAAAGTAAATATCTCACAATCCTAACGATCAATTACTAGTACTTGTAATAACCGTAAATACTATATCTATGCTTGTGGTAAAGGGACAAAGATATAGAATGCCTAGGTGTTTTGATTATAAATACGAAAAATGTTTATTTATTACAATAATAAATGGAAATACCACAACCACAAGTTGGCTTGTTGGTCACCTACTCTAACAATCTCCCACTTGACCTAAAGCCAACTACCCATAAATCGCCATCCCATCGACTCTCGATGTTTCTCGTGGACCTACCTTGGTAAAGGCTTCGTGAAGGCGTCTGCAACGTTCTCTTCCGAGGTGACACGTTCAACTTTAACTTCACCTCTATCAATGATCTCTCGGATCACATGATTTATCCTCAGAATATGCTTGGACTTTTTGAGATCTCGGCTCCTAAGCTAGCGCCACTGCTCCGGTGTTATCACAGTACAATGGTACTGGATCATTAGCATTAGGAATGACACCCAACTCTTGGATGAACTTCCTTATCCAAGTCCCTTCTTTTGCAGCTTCGGACGCTGCAATATATTCAGCTTCGGTAGTGGAATCAGCCGCCGTGCTTTGCTTGGAACTCTTCTAACACACGGCACAACCATTAAGCGTGAATATAAATCCCGAGTTCGACTTTGAGTCATCCACATCCGATTGAAAACTAGAGTCGGTGAAGCCCTCTAATTTCAACTCGGCACCCCCATAGACCAAAAATATATCCTTAGTCGTTCGTAAGTACTTGAGGATATCCTTTACGACCTTCCAGTGAGCTGGACCGGGGTTAGACTGATATCGGCTTGTGACACTCACAACATACGCAATATCGGGTCTTGTACATAGCATGGCATACATTATGCTTCCTATGGCAGAAGCATAAGGCGTCCTTTTCATCTTCTCGATTTCACTAGGTGTTTGAGGACACATAGATTTCGAGAGACGAACCCAATGGGACATTGGCAAGAATCCCTTCTTGGATTCTTCCATGCTAAACCGTTTCATAACGGTGTTTATGTGCAGATTTGGGATAAGCCAAGCATCTTTCTTGCTCTATCTCTATAGATCCGTATTCCTAATACGTAAGACGCTTCTCCCAAATCCTTCATTGAGAAACATGTGGACAACCATGCTTTCGTTTGTTGCAGCATTCCTACGCCATTCCCAATGAGTAGAATGTCATCAACATAAAGCACCAAAAATATTACTGCCCTCCCACTAACCTATTGTATACACAAGGTTCCTCCGGGTTCTACTCAAAATCAAACTCTTTGATAGTTGAGTCGAACCTAATAATCCAACTACGGGATGCTTGTTTCAATCCATAAATGGATCGCTGGAGTTTGCAAACCTTTTATTCACTTCCCGAAGATATGAAGTCTTCCGGCTGCAACATCTAAATTTCTTCCTCAATGTCTCCATTAAGGAAAGCGGTCTTCACATCCATTTGCCATATCTCGTAGTCGTACCACGCAGCTATGGCCAGCAAAATCCTAATGGACTTCAGCATCGCGACTGGTGAAAAGGTTTCCTCATAGTCAACACCTTGCCTTTGAGTATATCCCTTCGCTACCAATCTAGCTTTATAGGTCGATACCTTTCCATCCGCTCCAATCTTCTTTTTATAAATCCACTTGCAGCCTATGGGAACTATTCCCTTAGGTGGGTCTACCAAGGTCCACACCTTGTTGGAGTACATGGATTCCATTTCGGATTTCATGGAAGTTAGCCAATGTCCCATGTCCGCATCCGATACGGCCTCATTGTATGTTCTTGGATCTCGTCCAAGATCTACATGATCTTCATCATTTTCGAGGAAGAATAACCTATCTGGCATTTTCCGAACTCTTTCGGATCTACGCACCGTAGGTTCAGGAGGTATATTAGAGGATTGTTGTATTGGTTCGATTACTTGTTCTTGCGCTTGAACTTCATTTTGCGGTTCTTGAACTACTTCAAGCTCTATCATGCTGCCTTTTCTATCGGATATAAACTCCCTTTTCCAAAAAGGTGGCATTTCTAGAAAAAAACGTCTTTGCTTCCTTGACATAATAGAACACGTATCCCATGGAGTCCTTGGGATACCCCACAAAGTAGCACAAGTCTGATTTACTATCGAACTTGTCTCCCATTAATCGCTTCACATAAGTGGGACAACCCCATATCCTAATATGTTTTATGTTGGGTTTCCGGGAATGCCAAAGTTCATATGGTGTGGATTTAACTGCTTTTGTATTAACTCTATTCAGCAAATATGCGGCAGTGCGAAGTGCGTGACCCCACAAGTATGCCGGTAAGTTGGTGAACCACATCAGAGATCGAACCATATCTAATAAGGTTCTATTCCGACGTTCGGAAACTCCATTAAGTTGAGGAGTTCCAGGTGGAGTCCATTGAGATTGTATTCCATTCTCTTTTAGATAGTCAATGAACTCGTTGCTCAAGTATTCTCACCACGATCGGATCGTAGCTTCTTAATACTTCGTCCGAGTTGCTTCTCTACTTCGTGTCTAAAATCTTTGAACCTTTCAAATGTTTCGGACTTGTACTTCATCAAGTACACGTACCCATACCTAGAGTAATCGTCGGTAAAGGTAGCGAAGTAGTTGTATCCACCCTTCGTACTAACACCTAGTGGACCACATACGTCTGTATGGATCAAATCCAAAAGACCTTCGGCCCGCTCCATTTTCCCTTTGTAGGGTGACTTGGTCATTTTCCCTTTAAGGCAAGATTCACAAGTTTGTAGTGATTTCACGTCGTCCAAAGTGAACAATCCTTCACTAACAAAATCGTTCATCCTTCTTAAAGAGACATGACCTAATCTAGCGTGCCAAAGTTGTGCGGGGTTTGGATCTATCTCTTTACATTTTGCTGATATAACATTAATAGGTATTTCACTTGGATTTAGTTCATATAAGTTGTTTAATAGTCGTCCCTTGCAAATAAAATTTTCATTCTTTTGTATAATGCAAATCGAATTTCCAAAAACAAAAGTAAAACCCTCAATATCTAATACAAGAATAGAAATAAGGTTTCTAATGAGAGACGGAACAAATAAACAATCGTTCAAAACAATAGGAAAACTAGAATCCAAAACATTTAAGTAAATTGTGCCAATGGCTTCAACAGCAACTCTTGCTCCATTCCCGATCCCTAGGTAGGTCTCACCCGCTCTAAGCTTTCTACTTCTTGTCATTAGCTGCAAATCATTGCATAAGTGTGAGCCACAACTCGTATCCAATACCCCAATTGACAGACAAATTTACGTCAATGAACGTTTCTGCTTTAGGTAAGCCTTGCAGTTGCGGCGCTAATGTCCTTTCTTTCCACAATGATGGCAAGCATCATCAACTTGTTTTCTGACCTTTGCCTTGGGGCCCCCACTACCTTCACCCACTTCGAACTTGCTGTTTGGGAAGGGAACTCTTTCATTTCTCTTCTTTTGGGAAGAACTCTTCTTTCCAGAAGTAGCAACAATGAGAACACACTTCTCTTTCGTAATGGTGGACTGAAACTAACCAACATGTTCATTAACTCATCCAAGGGAGGATCTAGTTTGTTCATGTTGAAGTTCACTATGAACGATTCATAGGAACTAGGAAGAGACAACAAAATCAAATCCAACGAGAGCTCGGCATGGAGGGTGACATCGAGATTCACTAGCTTTTCAAGGAGAGTGATCATTTTGAGACAGTGCTCGTGGACCAAAGTCCCTTCGCGCTGTGATAAGTGTTCGTTTTGCACTATTTTTGCTTATCAAATCTTCGAGTTTTGGTCTTCATTCGTCCGATTTTCGGTTTTTTGTATATATTATTGCGTTTCTTGTTTTATTTTATTTTTTAGGTTTTGTTAACGATTTTTGCCAACTCGAAGCTATTTGGAAGCGAAACCGATTTTTCAAACCGAGAAAGTGGCCGTTAAGACCCAGATCGCGATCCAGGAACGTCGCATCGCGATCTGGATGCAAATTCCAGTAGCAAACAATTTCAAACCCAGATCGCGATCCAGGAAAGTCGAATCGCGATCTGGATGCAAATTCCAATGAGCAGCAGTTGAGACCCAAATCGCGATCCAGGAACGTCGGATCGCGATCTGGTGGCAAATTCCAATTACATCGAAAAATTGGGGGCAGATCGCGATCCGCACTTCCTGAATCGCGATCTGGGATGGCGGTTCACTTTTTTACGAGAAGCCAGATCGCGATCTGACTTTATTGGATCGCGATCTGGCACGATTTTCGAGGGCAGATATTTTCAAAAGCAAAGCTTCTTGAGGAAGCTTTGGAATTTACTATAAATAGAAGCAAGCCCTCACTCTTCGATGTTCTTCGACTTTTTACGGTTTTTGACAGTTCTTCGCGGGAATCATCAACGGGGGTTTCGACTTGGGTTTTTCTTACGCAATTTATGTACGTTTTGTTCTTCATTTCTTTTGTACATTCTTTTGACTCTATGTTTGCTATGAACTAAGAACATTTTCTTTTAGGGTAATGAAGCCTTGTATATATTGATTTCGATCTTCATTTTTGTTATCTATTTGTCGTGTTTTGATTTCGTTTATGTTTTCCTGTATTAAATGCTTCTGATTGTTTGATCAGCTCTCTGATTGATATTAAATAGGAATGAACTCGAGAGATGATTTCTTGTTTGAATTTAGGAAAACAGAGCTCGGGGTGTGGAAACGGAGACGTGATGCACCTCGGGTAGCCCTTAAGGACTTGACCTAAATACTCTCTTAATAGTAGGTTCTGAATGGACATGTCGGACCTGTGGGTAGACTCTAACTACACTGAAGACGGGGGTTAGAGTACTTTAGCGTCTGGGTTAAAGAATAGGAATGTGGCGTTAGATAAAGGATTTGTAGATCGTTGTTGATTATACATAGGTGGATTTGGCCCTAGAAGTCCCTTTTAAATCGAAGTCCCCTCGCTTTGAGTTGTCGCTACTTTATTTACGTACATTCTATATTTGCATCTTTACGATCTTGCGTGCTTATAAATTAGGGTTTATCACCATTCCAAACATTTACGATCGGCTAGATAATATAACGATAATATAATTACACTATTCAGCATGTGAATCTACAAGGTCCCTGTGGATCGATATCCAGAACCACTGTTCTGCAAAATGCGATATTGTATACTTGCGGTAATTTATACGTGAGGAAAACGCGTATCAATTTTTTGGCTCCGTTGTCGGGGAGCAATTTGATTTTATCTTTGTTGATAGTGTTACCAATTATCTGATTATTACTTTAGCCATTTTCCTGCTTTATTTTCGATTTTTAAATTGATTTTAACCGATCACTTTGTTTATGCACAAGCGTTGAATTTGGAAATTATACCTTACGATCCCGAGATTGAAAGGACATTCCGAAGACGAAGAGCCACGGGCAGCCAACAAAGTGAACCAATGGCCGATGATCAAGGAAATCCAGAGCACCTGGCCTTTGAGTACGATCGAGAGACAGGACGAGATCACAAGCAACCAAGACCGAACCTACCACCCGAGCGAACAATGCGAGAATACCGAACTCCAGCTGTGAATGAGAACTATTCGGGAATCAGGAAACCGACGATAGCCGCAAATAACTTTGAGCTAAAGACGGGGTCATCAATATGGTTATGGCGAACCAATTCTCTGGAGCAGCCACTGCAGATCCGAATCTCCATCTTGCCAATTTCTTGGAGATTTGTGACACAATCAAAGTTAACGGTGTTTCTGATGATGCCATTCGGTTGAAGCTACTCTCATTTTTTCTGATGATGCCATTCGGTTGAAGCTACTCTCATTTTATGTCAGAGACAAAGCGAAGAGTTGGATTCTCACAAGCCTTTCTGGCACGATTTGTAGCACCCCCCTCGGGTCGGGCGATAAATCGAACCGGTTTATCGGAAAACTTTAGATAGCGGAATAAATCGAACCGGTTTATCGGAAAACTTTAGATAGCGGAAGCAAAAAGGGATCTCTTTGTAATTTTTAAAACTTTCGAGTAGGGCCAAAATGTAATTTCTGAAAATCTCCTTTTGGTGCATATGAAAACTTTTTGGGAACCTTAAGAACTTCGAAAACTTCTTAGGGTTATTTTGGTCGTTTAAATTTTTCGTTTCGAAATAACTTTGGAAAGGGAGATTATTATTCGAGTGCTACGTTTATCTAACTATAGGTTTCATTCTTTTTGGTTCGAAAAGAAATCAGAGTTTAAAGGTATTTGGTGAATAAGGATTTTCGGTTGAGAAATGCAATTATCAAAATAAGCGGACCAACTATATTAATACCAAAATAAGGCCCGTACTAGGGTAAGAGTTTAATTTCCCTAACGAGGAAATATTAGATTTTAAGGAAAACGGAAATACGTGAATTGTTTATAGTTTACATCACCAAAATAAAATAAGCATAGTTTATAGACCCCTCGTACGACCATCCAAAAGCTCCGGCCAAGACTCCGATCCACTACTCGGTCCATTCTGTTGAGGGATTTCTACTACTACCTGCAATCAAAGAAGTATCTATATGAGCTATTAAGCCCAGTAAGAAATCCGAATGGATAACGAGGTTTTAAAATATGGTTTTACGTACTTATATTAGTATATACACATAAGCATCACATCTTACCATTCGTCGGCAAACGAACACACACACAAACACGTAATTTCATTTAAGCACGTAAATCGACTCAAATACTGAAAATTACCGAATTACCCTTTTCGTGCAAATGCATGAATAAAACCATTTTCTGTTGTTCGGATCCGTGAAAAATTAACTTCTTTACTTGGATGATAAGCATATTATTCTGAGCCCGTTCTTTTGGTGGAATCAAACCACCCCTTTATCTATAGTAACTATGGTTGGGATACCGGCCCCCCGTATCCCGACTTATCCAACCCAAGCATTCCATTAACCTTTCCTTTCGTAAAAATGAAATCTTTTTTTTATGCAAGACCATGAGACGAATGAGACTCTAAAAAAAATGACCACTTTACGACATCACAAATATCAATCAACGAGCATACAAACAAAATCCAATTATCCAAATAATATACATATACACACGGCAATCACACACACATCACACACATATATATATGTAACCACTTAAGTATAGCACATAATTCACCAAATTATTATAGCATCATATTATATATTTATATATCATAAATTACACACACAACATCACACACACACGGCACACACATATACACATAACATGCAGCCCCAAAACACACTTTAATTAGCATTAAATTATCAAACCATGCCCTTAAAGCACCAACATTTTTATCTTTTCATTAATGGAATTTCTCCCACTTTTATTCATTAAATGAATTAAAAATTCTTACAGCCCCTTAACATAGTTCAGCTGCAGATTTTTAACCATAAATTCACATTCTCACAATTAATACTCAAGGCATAATGATTAAACCACAAAAGTTCCCTTTATGACACATGCACAACCAATATTTCGAAATAATAGCAAATGGCATCTAAAAATTCTCAAATTTAATTATAGGCTGCCTGACTGACTGAATGAATAGATGCAAAAAGTTGCAGTTTCCTCAAAAATCGGATTTATAAAAATTAAAATACTCGGCAAGTAGTATTGAAGCCAAAAATGATCTTTCCAACAAAGTTTAATCCCAAACTATGGCCAAATAGAAAATAAAAAAAAAATTGCACTTACTCCTACTGAGATTATAAAGGTGGAAACATTTTTTTCATACTGAAATTTCAAGAAATTGCAGATTAGTCCTAGAGATTCATAGATCTACACATGCAACCCCAAAAATCTTGAAAACTCATTTTATTTCTCCAAAATTCTCAAAAATTCGAAATATTAAATCTTTAAACACAAAATACTTAGATTCACAGATTTTAACATGGATTAGACATGCAAGAACACAAATATCAAGATTAGCACTAAATTTCGGATTTTACACAAAAAACCCTAATTTTTCGAAAAGTGAGGAATCTTTTAAGTAGTTTTGAAAACCTTTTCCATACTATGATACCCTTCGATTGCAGTAAGAATTCGAGATTTCTTACCTATCAAAGAGTGTTGGCCGAAGAAATAAACCTTCAAAAGGGTTTCTTAGAGGAAGAAAAAGAGGATGAAGGAAAATGAAAAAAAAAAACCGAAGATACAATGTTACCTCCTTCAAGAAGTGGCTCCAAGATTGAACCAAGCTAGTTGAATGGAGAAGGTAAGAGCTTTGATATCAAGTTGGGAGGAGTTTAAATCTCCCGTAAGAGGGCAAGTGTTTTTGATGGTGTTCTTGGCATATTCAAGGGTGAAACTTATATAGGGGATTTGCATTTTGATTTCTCTAATTTTTTTCTTGAAGAATTTTGAGGTGTTGGCCGATGGAGGAGGTGGTGCTTCGGTGGTGATGGTGAAAAGAGGACAAGTGGGAGTGTATGTGTAAAGAAAAGAAGAAGGAAGAGTGTCTCTTCACATTACTAATCCACATAGAGTGTTGGATTAGTGTAAATCATCACACTTTGACATGTGGACAAGCATGCATCTTTTTTTCTAATTTTATTTCTTAATTAATAAAATTATTAATCTCTCTCATACACATAAAACCGAACACACACATATACACATATACATGTACCTATATTACCTATAGTCTAGAGTAGGTTATAGCATATGTATATATGTATGCGTATATGTAAGTGTATATGCATGTATTATGCATGTAATTATGATTAACTCATGAAATCAAATAAATTAATCATACGCATGAGTCACATAAATTAATCTAACACATAATTATAAATAATTAATCCACTTAATCACATAATTATCGAAATAAAGTTGGCACATAATTATTCAATAAATTCCTAGCACATAAGGCACATAATTATCTAATCGGCATATAATGATTATTAGTCTAAGCAAATAGAGCACTTTACGTACTTAAGTTAATAAAGTACATAGATTCCTAATAATTGCTACGTGAGAATTTCCGGGTTATGGAATTTTGGTTAGGGATTAGGGTTTCGAAAATGTGGTGTGTTACACGATTTCTTTCCACCCTCGAAGACTACACAACTACGAAGAGATGTAGGCAACTTCAGACAGATGAGCCCAGAGCCGATGCACGAGTCATGGGAGAGGTTCAAGGACTTATTACGACAATGCCCTCAACACGGATTCAACCCGTGGGATCAAATGGAGTTGTTCTACAATGGGCTCGATCAACCTGCCCGATCTCTAGTCGATGCTGCCTCAGGTGGATCATTGCAAAACAAGACTCCCACAGACGCTTGAGACATTGTTGAGCGAATGTGTGAGAATGCTTACCATTGGCCGTCCGAACGAAGTGGTATACAAAAGGTGGCCGGAGTCCACCAACTCGATCCTTTAGCCTCCGTATCAGCACAGTTAGCGACCCTATCAAATCAGGTCGCCCAATTATCAGTTCGAGGGCCACAGACCGAACGAGTGGCAGCAGCAAGTACTTCACAAGCCACAAACGACAATTGGGAACATGCTCACTTTATGAACCACCGATTCAACAATTTCTGGGGAAACAACTATCAGAACCAAAACCCTACTCACTACTACCCGGGAATTCAGAATCACGAGAACTTCTCCTATGCCAATCCAAAGAATGCTCTACAACCACCTTCCGATTTCAGCAATTAAAGAGAGCAACGAGGGCCGACGTATGACGAGCGTCTTCACCGACAAGAACAGAAGATGGAGGGCCTGAAATCAACAATGAATAACATGGAAAAGCAAATAGGGCAAATCGCCCAATCCATGTCCACGATGGCCAAGGGTGGATTTTCGAGCAATACCGAAGTCAATCCAAAATAAAGCTGTCAAGCCATAACCACCCGAAGTGGTTTGCAAATGACCGATCCTCCTTATCCGACAGACGAGTAACCAAGGCCAGCTGTGCAACCGACCCCAGTCGAGCCGGAAATCACCAATTCAGGGAGTAGTACAAAAGAGGCTAGTAAGCCCAATAACATTTATTTTCCTGATAATGCTCCTCTTATGATAACTCCTATTCCTTTTCTCGAAAGACAGAAAAAGAAGAAGTTCAAGGATCAATTGAAGAAGTTCATCGAAAAGATCAAACAAATTCGAATCAGCATCCCTTTTGCAGAAGCCTTGGAGGTGATGCCAAACTACACCAAGTTCATGAAGGAAGTCTTATCCAAGAAAATTCGGATCGAAGAAGACACACCAGTGACACTCACGGCAACTTGCAGTGCCATTCTTCAGTCGAATTTACCACCGAAAATGAAAGATCCAGGGAGTTACACTATTCCTTGTATTATTGGAAATTCTACTTTCGATAAAGATTTATGTGATTTGGGGACAAGTATTAATTTGATGCCTATGTCTGTGTTTCTAAAACTGGGCTTAGGAAATTTGAACCTCACTTGCAGTACTTTACAACTAGCTGATCGTTCATTGAAATATCCCGATGGGATTGTAGAAGATGTGCTAGTTAAAGTAGATAAATTCATTTTGCCTGTTGATTTTGTGGTACTTGAAATGCCTGAAGATGATGAAGCACCAATCATTTTAGGTCGTCCATTCTTAGCCACTAGTAAGGCGATGATTGATATGGAATTAGGATCTTTAATGTGTATGGTAAATGGGGAAGAAATTGTTTTTAATTTGACAGATGCATTTAAACACTCTGAGCATGTTGAGCATTGCAGTAGAATAGACATGATCGAGGACTGCGTTTTCTCAATTATTTTTTGTATGAATTATGTGATTCTGTTGAGCACTGCATTGTAAACTCTATTGATTTGCATTCTGCCTCCCCTGAAACTCCTATTGAAAATGATGTGCTTGATTGTGTGTTGTTTCTTGAATGTGCCGAGACTCTAGGCATAGACGAGGTAGGAATCGTCCCCGAGATACCAATTAGTGTGAAAATGGCCCCCGTACTGGAATTGAAAAAATTACCGGATTATCTTTGTTATGCTTTTCTTGGAGCAGACAAGACTTATCCGGTGATTATTTCTTCTAGTTTGAGCGAGGCCAAAACAAACACACTGCTGGAGGTCCTTAAGGAATATAGGTCGGCTATAGCTTGGTCTATTGAGGATATTAAGGGAATTAGCCCGTCTATTGTTCAACACAAAATTCTAATGGAAGACGTTTATAAACCGAGAGTCCAACCTCAGAGGCGGTTAAACCCGTCAATGAAAGAGGTAGTCAAAAAAGAAGTCTTAAAACTGTTAGACGCTGGTATAATTTATGCGATTTCTGACAGACCGTGGGTCAGTCCGGTGCAGGTTGAGCCAAAAAGGCGTGGGATGACGGTTATTGTGAATGCAGCCACTAGAAAACGAACTTATACCGTCTACGACAGTCACTGGGTGGCGTGTGTGCTTCGATTACTGATTATTGAATGCAACCACTAGAAAAGACCATTTCCCCCTTCCCTTTATCGATCAAATGCTAGACAGACTAGGAGGTTTCGAGTATTACTGTTTTCTTGATGGTTATTCGAGGTACAATCAAATTTCAATCGCCCCGGAAGACCAAGAGAAAACTACTTTTACTTGCCCCTACGGTACTTTTGCATTTCGTAGGATGCCTTTCGGTTTGTGTAATGCGCTTGCTACCTTTCAACGATGTATGATGTCTATTTTTCATGATATGGTAGAAGAATTTCTTGAGGTGTTTATGGATGATTTTTTGGTGTTTGGATCGTCTTTCGATCATTGTGTGCACAATCTGGAACTTGTTTTGAAAAGATGTACATAAATGAACCTTGTTTTAAATTGGGAAAAATGTCATTTCATTGGTCGTGAAGGTATTGTTCTAGGTCACAAGGTCTCGAAAACGGGTCTTGAGGTGGATAGGGCAAAAATCGAATCGATTGAAAAATTGCCTCCCCCGAAAGATATCAAGGGGGTTAGAAGTTTTTTGGGGCATGCTGGATTTTACCGTAGATTCATTAAAGATTTTTCGAAAATAGTAAAACCATTATGTCATTTGCTTGAGAACGAAGCCGCCTTTGATTTTGATTCTGCTTGTTTGCAGGCTTTCACGTTTCTCAAGGAGAAGCTAACCCAGTCACCGATAATGATTACTTCCAATTGGGAAGAACCATTCGAGATCATGTGCGATGCGAGCGATTATGTTGTAGGTGCAGTATTGGGACAAAGGATGGACAAAATCTTCAAAGCCATTTACTATTCCAGTCGTACACTTGACCAGGCACATAAGAACTATTCAACGGCCGAAAAGGAAATGCTTGCAGTCGTATATGCCGTTGACAAGTTCATACCGTATATTTTGGGCTCTCAGATGATCATTTACACCGACCACGCAGCCATTCGATATTTGTTTGCAAAGAAAGACGCCTAGCCCCGACTCATCAGATGGGTACTCCTACTCCAGGAGTTCGACTTGGAAATCAGAGATAAAAAGTGGAGCGAGAATGTGGCAGCAGATCATCTTTCCAGACTCATACTAGACGAAGTTCCAGCCGAAGAAAATATTCAGGAATCATTCCCAGACGAGCAACTGCTCGCGATTAGTACTCACACTCCGTGGTATGCTGATGTGGCCAACTTCTTGGCCAGTGGAATCATTCGTGACGATCTATCTTATCACCAAAAGAAAAAATTCCTTCACGAAAATCGTTTCTATCTATGGGACGAGCCGTTGCTTTTCAGAACCGCCCCCGATCGAGTCATCCGAAGATGTGTTCCGAAAACCGAAGTACGTAAGATTCTCACACATTGCCACTCTTCACCTTGTGGCGGGCATCACGTGGAATCTCGCACAGCCGCCAAGGTTCTGCAGTCAGGCTTCTATTGGCCTACCCTATTGCGAGATAGTTACGAATTCGTGAAACGGTGTGATCGATGCCAACGGACAGGGAACCTATCTAACAAAATCCAAATGCCACTGAACAACATGCAAGAGGTGGAGCTTTTCGATGTTTGGGGCATAGACTTCATGGGACCATTCCCTTCTTCGAACGGGAAGTTATACATTTTTCTTGCCGTGGACTACGTGTCCAAATGGGTCGAATCAATTGCCACCACTGCCAACGATGCTCGTACGGTCCTCAAATTCTTCCACAAAAACATATTCTCAAGGTTTGGGACACCTAGGGTGATCATTAGCGATGAAGGGTCTCACTTCTGCAACAAACTGCTCACTAATCTCACGAACAAGTTGGGGATTCGACACAAAATTGCGCTAGCTTATCATCCGCAAACAAATGGCCTTGATGAGTTGTCTAATAGAGAAATCAAGCAGATTCTAGAGAAGACCTTGAGCACGAACCGGAACGATTGGGCGTTGAAGCTCGATGATGCACTTTGGGCCTATCGAACCGCATTCAAGACACCGATTGGGATGTCTCCGTACAAACTCGTGTTTGGGAAAGCGTGCCACCTGCCAGTGGAATTAGAGCACCGAGCTTATTGGGCAGTCAAAAAGCTCAATTTTGATCAAACAACTACCAGCGATCGTCGATTGCTTCAACTCAATGAAATGAAGGAGTTCAGAAACGATTCTTACGAGAATGCCAAGATTTACAAAGAAAAGACGAAAAAGTGGCATGACAAAATAATTACAAAGCGAGAGTTCCGGGCAGGTGACCAAGTCCTGCTATTCAATTCTTGGCCACGACTATTTCCGGGAAAGCTCAAGTCCCGTTGGTCAGGACCATTCGTAGTCCTGAGCGCAACCCCACAATGAGCTATCGAAATACGAGGACGAGACGGTATGTCGTTCAAATTGAATGGGCAACGAGTTAAACATTACTACCCGAATGGTGCTTCTTAGGAAGTGGAGCGTGTCGCACAAATTTTCTCCCAATAAATCCAAAAGAAGTCCAGCCGTCGACTGTAAAACATGCGCTAAATGGGAGGCACCCCATTGTTGCTCATTCTCTGTCATTTTCCTTTTGTTCTTATTTTCGTTTTTATTTTTAGCCTTCTCGTGCATTTTTATATTTTAGGGTTCAATATCTCTATCTCACCCATTTAAATTTCTTTTTGGCAGGTTTTAGGTGGACCAGATCGCGATCCAGGAAGGTCGGATCGCGATCTGGGATGTTTTTCCAGAAGCAGCAAAATTCGGGCCCGGATCGCGATCCAGGTAAGTCGGATCGCGATCTGGGGCCTTTTTCCACAAGCTGCAAGGTAAGCCTCCAGATCGCGATCCAGGTATTGTGGATCGCGATCTGGGATCGAAAATTTGCATTCAAAAGGCACAAACCCCTTTCATTTTCTTATTATCCCTTTTCTAAATTCCAAGCCCTAACCCCTCCCCAATTTCAAAATCTTCAATTACTTTCATAAAACGCATATCAATCACACACTTGATCATTACAAATTCACGATTTGCAAATCTACTTCAAGAATTTGTGGGTGACTCTTCAAGAAAAGTTAAATTTTCAATCTAGTCCTCATTTTTTTTTCTTCAATTCTTTCGAATTTCCCCAAAATTTCATGATTTTTCCCCTTGTTTGTTAAATGTGTATGCTAGTACGTGATTTTGTACTTGGTGTTGGGATTCAATGCACGAATGGTGGGTGAACCAATGTTTAGATATAGGAATTGCCCTATTGTTCTTAATTTCGAAATGAAAAAAATAAAATAAAAATTGGAATGACTTGGGTTGGTTGTTTAGCTACCTATTGTTGTATGTAGTGGTGGATTTTCACTTTGGGGTGTTATGATTGATGTAGGAGGGATAGGTACCGAACAACCGGTGGAATCCAAAAGGCATACCAAGTTGGGCACGCCACGTGTTCGACAAAATTCCCGAACGAACTTCTAAAATCTTTCGACCCTCCATCTCACGCAAATTCGAACGAAATGACATCACCGGCCAAGAAACTCTTAAAAACGGGCGACACCACCAAGAAGGCCCAACCAAATGTCAAGGAGAAGGCTCCGGCAAAGGGAAAAGCCCCACCAAAGAAAATGGCAAACCCTCGAGGCAAGGGAGGCCAAAGAGGTACTTCGAGCACACCACCACCGTCCGAGGTGCCGGAAGAGCAACAAACCCCACGCAAGGGAAACATGCAACTTGAGATGGGCTACCGTGCTAATCAACACTCCATCCTTGACCACGTAGTCCTCGAACCAGGCGATGAGTATTTGTACGTGAACGTCGAGGCCAAGAGAGAATTTATACGTCGCCATAGCCGACCGTTTGTTCCGGAAAGGGAATTGGATATCTACGGCATGGAGAAAGAATCGATCATAACAAACTTTGATCGTAGAAAATGGAAGTACTTGGCCAAAAGACCGGAGGGCTACAACGAGAATCTATTGAGGCTCTTCTATGCCAATGCCGGTTTTCACGAGGGCTCGGTGGTCGTTCTCCGAGACAAGGAGGTGTGTTATGACGCCGCTACAATCAACAACTTTTTCCACGTACCCGAAGTCTCGACCGAGCCGTTTCAACAACTGAAGATGGCAACGACTTATGAGCAGCTGATTCAGACTATTTGCCGTAGGGGTTCGAGGTGGAAACGAGGAGAGCACTGGTTCCGTCGAGGGGAACTTTCAAGAGAAGCGAAGGTATGGATGTACTTCGTCAGTATCCGGCTCATGCCCACAAAATCGATGGCCAAGACCTATGCCCCACGTCTTACACTGATGTATGCCATTATAAAAAGGGCACTTGTGAATGTGGGCGCGATAATACACGCTGAGATCCGACGATGCTTGGGTGATACCTCTCTAGGTCTGATGTTCCCCTCCCTCATTACTACACTGTGCGATCGTGCAGGGGTCCCCATATACGCCGATGACCGGATCACCAGGGCACCACAGCCTATCTTTCCTTACCACAAGCTCCAGCCAGCGAGTGGACCCCAAGGCGAGGGCGACTCAGATATACCAGATGCAGGTCCCTTGGATGTTCATACAATTTGACCAAAACAAAGGGCCAGAAGAGGAAGACAAGAAGCAGCACCACAACTCCCGGAGTATGTCGGCCAATGGATGGAAGTTATGGAGGAAAATGTGGGATGGTTCAAGAAAATGATGAAGGCCATGGCTGGAGCGCTCCAGTGCAGAACCGACGACATTGTCGAGCCACAGCCGTTCCCACCACGGCCCCGATATGACGGAGCATCAACCTCCACCGCCGATGAACCAGCACAAGCGGCAGCCACTACACTGGTGGCACATGCCTGGGAGGAGCACGAGCGGGGACGTCTGGAAGAGGAGGGAGGAACCAACGAGGATGATCAAGACAACTAGTGGACGTTGTGTTTTCTATCCCTTTTATTTTTTATTCTGCTTTTGAGCATAGGGACTATGCTAGAGTTTGAGTTTGAGGGTGGTATTTGTTGAACCTTTTTGTTTTTATTTTGTTTGTTTTGGATAAGTCGGTGGATTGATATTTCGTTTACGATGTATCTTTGCTAGACTTTGATTTTATTTTATTTCATTTATCTTATTTCGATTTGGTATTTTGCATGCATTTCATATAATTTAGTTTCGTTTATATATTTTGATTTCCGTAATTATGTTATGTTTGTCGCATGCATTTCATATAGGATCGAGTGTAAGTTGCATTTCCGGATTCTATTGAAACAAAGCAATTAATGAATTAGTAGATTGGCTAATTGATTTTAAAATTGAAATTGTGGATAACGGGCTAATTATAGATGAACCTTCCGACTGCGTTTTTGCAACTTGTGTGGATAGCCTTTCGAATCCTTTCCGATTAAGCTTGAGCGCACTTTTTTGAGGGGTATAATAGTCTGAGGTTTGGGGGGGGGGGGGGGGGGGGGGGGGGGGGGAGTTAGAATTGAATTATGTGTTCACGATTTCCAGTTGTTGGCTAAAAGTTCTATCAATGGTCTTTACGTTTTTATTTTATGTTTTATGTTAAAAAAAAAAAACAATAATAATTTGTGGTATTGTTGTGATTTACGCTCTGAGTCTCTCGAGCTATCGAGCTTGGGGGTTTCGTGGACTAAAGTTCGATGCATGGGTCAGGGAGATAACACAGTGGTGTCGAGCCTTGCACGAGTCACAATTATGCCCGTTTCAAAAAAAAATGAAAAAAAAAAACAATTGTGATGAAAGTCACCAAAAATATTGTTGTTGTCATTTCTTATATTGAATAAATATACTTAATTATGCCCAACTCGAGTTTTTGAATTTCAGAATCAAAACTTACTTTTCACCCACATTTCTACTCAAAACCCTCGATGATTGCGTTTATTGTTTAATTACGGATTCTTGAGTCTATCTTTCATTTTGGTGTAGAAACAACTAATTGCGTCGGTAGGAAAGTCGAATACCTTAAGCCGTATGCCATTCTAAGATTTTAAGTTATCTAGCTCGTTTTATCTTTGGAAGTAATTGCAATGCTTTGACCAATTCGGCAACTTTGTGGGTGTGTTGTCTGAAAACCCTCACGAGACACAACTCGTCCTTTGGGGTACCCAGGGTTCAACGGCTTGTTGCATACGCTAAATGCAATCGTGTTTCCCTACGTTAGTGGCCTAGTTTAGATTGTCGTTTTTATTCCTTTTTATTTTAGTTTCTTTTTTATATACTCGGGACGAGTAAAGATCTAAGTTTGAGGGTATGATAAGTGTTCGTTTTGCACTATTTTTGCTTATCAAATCTTCGAGTTATGGTCTTCATTCGTCCGAGTTTCGGCTTTTTTTGTATATATTATTGCGTTTCTTGTTTTATTTCCTTTTTTAGGTTTGTTAGCTATTTTTGCCAAGTCGAAGCCATTTGGAAGCGAAACCGGTTTTTCAAACCGAGAAAGTGGCCATTAAGATCCAGATCGCGATCCAGGAACGTCGGATCGCGATCTGGATGCAAATTCCAGTAGCAAACAATTTCAGACCCTGATCGCGATCTGGATGCAAATTCCAATGAGCAGCAGTTTAAAACCCAGATCGCAATCCAGGAACGTCGGATCGCGATCTGGTGGCAAATTCCAATTACATCGAGAAATTGGGGGCAGATCGCGATCCGCACTTCCTAAATCGCGATCTGGGATGGCGGTTCACTTTTTTACGAGAAGCCAGATCGCGATCTGACTTTATTGGATCGCGATCTGGCACGATTTTCGAGGGCAGATATTTTCAAATGCAAAGCTTCTCGAGGAAGCTTTGCAATTTACTATAAATAGAAGCAAGCCCTCACTCTTCGATCTTCTTCGACTTTTTAAGGTTTTCAACAGTTCTTCGTGGGAATCATCAACGGGGGTTTCGACTTGGGTTTTTCTTACGCAATTTCTTTACGTTTTGTTCTTCGTTTCTTTTGTACATTCTTTTGACTCTATGTTTGTTATGAACTAAGAACATTTTCTTCTAGGGTAATGAAGCCTTGTATATATTGATTTCGATCTTCATTTCTGTTATCTATTTGTCGTGTTTTGATTTCGTTTATGTTTTCCTGTATTAAATGCTTTCGATTGTTTGATCAGCTCTCTGATTGATATTAAATAGGAATGAACTCGAGAGAGGATTTCTTGTTTGAAGTTAGTAAAACATAGCTCGGGGTGTGGAAACGGAGACGTGATGCACCTCGGGTAGCCCTTAAGGACTTGACCTAAATGCTCTCTTAATAGCAGGCTCAGAACGGAGACGTCGGACCTGTGGGTAGATTCTAACTACACTGGAGACGGGGGTTAGAGTACTTTAGCGTCTGGGTTAACGAATGGGAATGTGGCGTTAGATAACGGATTTGTAGATCGTTGTTGATTATACATAGGTGGATTTTGCCCTAGAAGCCCCTTTTAAATCGAAGTCCCCCCGCTTTTAGTTGTCGCTACTTTATTTACGTACATTCTATATTTGCATGTTTACGATCTTGCATGCTTATAAATTAGGGTTTATCACCATTCCAAACATTTACGATCGGCTAGATAATATAACGATAATATAATTACACTATTCATCATGTGAATCTACAAGGTCCCTGTGGATCGATATCCAGAACCACTGTTCTGCAAAATGCGATACTGTATACTTGCTCTAATTTATACGTGAGGAAAACGCGTATCACCAGTCTCGCAGTGATCAACTCCTTTTGTAGTAGCGTACCTCGATGCCTTAATATTCTCACTATATATGCTATCGAGATGAGCCTTGATATCGAAAGCATGTTTCTGAGACTCATATTTCCTCGCAAGTGGGGGCTCCATGGCGGCTATCATCCTTTTTCCATGCTTCATAAGTTTCCTTTTCAGCATCAGTCGCTGTGGCAGGTATAGTGGCAGGAAGTCTATCATTAAGAACATAGAGACGCCCTTCAACCGTTAGCACAAGTTTAAGACTACGCAACCAATCTAGGTAATTAGGGCCATTGAGTTTATTGTCGATGATTGACATTATGGGATTCTTAGACATGATTATCTGAGAGGTTTAGAGAAGAGGATTATCAGAGATTCGTATTAAATGATTGTTACAATTAAATGTTTGGACTTATGTTATTTAATTGTTCTTCCACTAATTTTATCGAGTTCCACTTCCCTATAGTAGACAAACGAGAAAACCGATTTTTCTTTAATGGGTTTTAGGTCCAACAGACAAATATAACCCGTAGTTAATCTAGCTCGATTATATTTGCCCAAAGGTAGATCACAATCAATCATATCCATTATATGACCCTAAATTAATTTTTCTCACACTTGATAATGACCGAAGTTAATCTCGCGAATATCAAAATCGTCGTGTGTCAAGTCTAACCTACCAATCAAAGATGCTCATAGAACTTGATTATGCCAAACTAATGTAGTCCCTCGTTAATCTAGCCGACCACGTTAATCAAGCATAACCCTTTTATATGGCTACCTTCATCGTTATGTCAATTGAATTACAGCTTACTTTACCATAGCACTCCCCGCTAACACGGCTTACTGCACTACAGTAAAGGGCTACACATAATTCAACCGTTGGCAGAAGGAAAGAAAAAATCAACAGATTGATTTTTCTTTATAGCTTGAAATAATTCTTAATTGGATTAAGAATGAAGGATTTTGTTAAAAGGTTTTATCTTATCAGAAGGTTCGGATTGGTCTATGTGATTCCTACATCTATGTTCTCTAAAGGTATATGGAAGCGCATATTGTCCTAAGAGGAACATACGACCTAACTACATAATTAATTACATTAATTAATTATCGGGTTTTCAAAATAATTATTGAACCTCAACTAGCATAATTCAATCAAATAATGTTGAGGTACTATTAATTAAGTTGAAGTATAATCAATATTATATGTGTGTTCTATTAATTGAAATCAATTTAACAATTTATATTAATTAATTAATTAATCTAACACCTATTTACTAAAATAGATGATTGTTGATTCGATTATCTAATTGGGATTAATTGAAAATAATTTTCCAAAAATTAAAATCAATTTGTTTTAAGTTTAATTTTAGAAATCTGAAATTTGTTTTTTTGTTCTTTTGTTTTTTTTATTTTTAGCGAACCGGTTCGGCCCAGTCCAGTTGACCCAAATCAGTGGGTCGGGTCAGTCGGACCGAGAACCGGTCTGACTGACCCGAATCCACGTGGATTCGGTCAATTGGGTCGCACACAATCATCGAACCGGCTGGTTCGACGGGTTCGATCCAAACAAATAAAACCGACGTTTTAAAATTAAATTTCAGATTTGATTTTCCAATTATAAACAATTTAAAAACTGAAAAAATTCTAAACAATATTTCAAAAATATTTTAAACTTTTTAAAACTCCCAATAACATAATACAACAATCGTTACTTTAATAAATCGAACATGCATCAAAATAATAGCATATTAAAAAACGCAATAAATTGCGCAACAAGCTCTGATACCACTATTGGGAATCGCGCACGTGTACGCAGCGGAAAACAAAAATTTTATGCGAATTAAACGAGTTTAAGTCACATAATCACATGCCCGACATATATTAAACAATTAATTGCGTACCTTTGCGCTTCCAGCGAAATTTAAAAACAAACATACATGCGAATTATTTAATCGGAATTAAATCAACTAGCATGCTCGCATTAAATCAAATAATCATGCTCGCAGTAAATAATGAATTTCATGTAATCACATAATATACATAAAATCATACAACATACTTACTAGACGAACATGCATATTTATTTTAAATAAAAACGAATCGAATAACTACGGATTCGAAACTTTCCCTCTTGAAACGTGAGGTAGGCGCACGAGTCGAAGCGAGACTTCCACTAAAACCAATCCGTGCAATCTGGGAGCGGCGGCGATGACAGTGACGGCGACGGCGGCGACGGCATGAACGCCGGCGGCGACGGCGTAGAGCAGCTCCTCGATTCTTCGATCTTCTTCCTCTCGGATTTCACCTCGTATACTTCGATCTACTAAAACATGGCACTAGAAACGCAATAGTTAGAATAAACGGAAAGAATATACAAAGAAAAGAAATACCAATAGGATCGGCCAAGAGATGTCCAATTCCGGTGAATTTGCGGCGGTGGCGGCCATGGGGAGGATCGGCCGAGAGAGAGCGAGAGGGGCCGGCTAGGGTTTCGTGATTAGGGTTGTGTTCAAGTCTTTTTGCAAGACCTATAAATCAAGTGTTGATTTTAAATGCCTATGAAAATCCACTCGTTCTATTGAGACAAACAACTTGTTACGACATTAGGTGTGGTAACAGAATTCTTGTGTTGTCACAGTAATTAACCTACTAAAAGCAGAATAAAAAACACAAGAATTTAATGTGGTTCGGATACAAACGTACCCTACATCCACGAGGACTTGCAAACTAGTTCAGATTTACAGTGTACGTTAATAGGACTTAATAAAACACTAAAGACTCACTCTTTACGTTATACGCCGTTCTTGCACACGACTCGAACTTGTTGATAATCAAAGCAATTCCTCCATCCGCACTCTTGGACTCCTTCCAATGTTGAACTCCCTTCAAACGGCGGATCGACCTCTCCCGAGATCTTTTAAGCACTTCTCCCGAAACGCCGATCTTCTTTATGGCCTGGTAGAAGAAACCTGTCATGTTGCCACACCTGATGTGCCGACGGGGCTGCAGCACGGGCTGCACCCCTCAAAGTCTTTATGCTGAGATTTTTCTTACTAAAGCTCCATGGGACTCATATGAGGTTGAGGGCCTTATATAGGCACGAAATCACCACCCTAAACCTAACTTGGGCCCTAAGAAATCGATTTAACTAGGTAATAGAATCCTAGTCGATTTCTACTTCTATTCTAGATAAGTACAAAAGATACCTAACTAGAATATAATACATGGAAATAAATCTAAGTCCTAATAACAATATTACAAGAATAGGACTCTAATTAGTTCCAAAATAAACATGGAAAACAAATCTTTGCCAATCTTTAATTACCACGTATGGCGGATTTCTTCAATCTTCACCAACAGAAATCTGGCGCCAACATCAAGTATTTATAGTGTCTTGCATAAAAGCCCTAACGGGCTTAAGTTCGACCGGCCCAACAACTTAAGTTCGTTAGTTCTTTTACTCGCTCGTCTCTCTCAATTCAATGATCCAAAAATTGTAACGATTACATTTTCGGAATCATTATAATGTCCTCGTCGATACGAGTGCCAATTGTCAATTTCCAACTTTCTAAAAGTGGAAACCGTAATTCGGTGCACTTTCTAAATTTGGAAACTTCCCGATTTAGAAAGTCCACTAAGATGTTCCCCTATTCTTTTCCTTTTCTTATTCTCATTCGTAATTCCAAATTATGAATGTTGGACCCAATCATATTGACTTCCAATCATGCACAGATAAAACATTTTTATCTCTGACCATTTATTCAAAGATCTCATGTGCACGAGCAGTGTGACCCTCGATGGTTCAGGTGTAAGCTAGCCATGGGCCCACAACCCTTTGTGGTCAAAACTCGTCCCTTAGAGTTACGATTAAGATGAAGCTCGTTTCATCTTAATCACCCAACGAATCAAGATTGGCGTCTAGCAACTACGCGTCATGATTCCCTAGATACAAATGAAGTGCCTGCAAGAACCTTTTGATATAGTTAGCGTACAGTACGATCCCTTCGATTCATATGTCCCGATTGAACTAGAGGCATTGGTTCATCGAGACCTCCTTAGTATTTCAATGACTGTGAGGTCGTTCTAAGTGTTGTAATGGGTACGTACATGACTTAGAGAATCCAATTCTCTAATCATCACTTAGTCAGCTCTGGCCAGAGACTTAGAGATTATAAACTATGAGAACACATAGGACATCCAAGACTATTCTAGCGATCGAATCCCCGACTACAATGCACAGACCTCCCACTAGATTTCGGACGGCACGAACACTGGCCCTTGGGGCGGTCCTCGGTGGAACTTAGGGACAAGTCACGATACAGCTGGTCCTCTAGTGAAGTCACGGTGATGTCTAGGTCATAAGGACTAATGGTGTACAACTATACCATAGATATCTCTACTCGATTATTGGGAACCACTTAGAGATTTCTAGGATGAGGGATTTCCGTGAACTCGTCAACTTACGAGCACCCACTTATGCATGCCGATATCACAATACCGTTTACTGATGAGATGCAGTACACATACAATAAGGGCTAGTCTCTTAATGGGAAAGGCCCATATCCTCATTGGTGGCGTAACCCTTCGACTAGGAACACGTTTAACAGTTATAGTACTAAAGTAAATATCTCACGATCCTAACGATCAATTACTAGTACTTGGAATAACTGTAAGGACTATATCTATGCTTGTGACAAAGGGACAAAGATATAGAATGCCAAGGTGTTTTTATCATAAATACGAAAAAGGTTTATTTATTACAATAATAAATGGAAATACCACAACCACAAGTTGGCTTGTTGGTCACCTACTCTAACATATATTTGTAATCATATTTCCATATCCACTGATTTTCCACTAGCAAATTACATTCCTTTTTGTAATTTAAGTCATTCTCATCGAGCCTTTCTCACAAATGTCATTAAGAATCAAGAGCCGCGATCATATTCTCAAGCCTTAAAATCAATTGAATGGCGTGATGCAATGGCCAAGGAAGTTGGAGCTCTAGAATCAAATAACACTTGGTCCTTATGTCAATTTCCACCTCGAAAATCACCCATTGGTTGTAAATGGGTCTTCAAAATTAATTATCGGTCAGATGGTTCAATTGATCGATATAAAGCTCATCTAGTTGCCAAAGGTTACATTCAAATTGAAGGAATTGATTACCATGATACCTTCGGACCTGTGGCAAAACTAGTTACTGTACGTCTCCTTGTCTCAATTGCTGCCATAAAAAGTTGGTCAATCCACCAACTTGATGTTAACAATGCATTTCTTCAAGGAGATCTTAATGAAGAAGTCTATATGAAACTTCCCCCTGGCTTCTCTCACAAAAGGAAGACTCGTGTATGTAAATTAAATAAATCAATCTATGGTCTTAAACAAGCTTCTCGTCAATGGTTCTCCAAATTCTCAACCACTCTTATTAGTCGAGGCTTTCGTCAATCAATTACAGACTACACTCTTTTTACATATATTCGTAATAAGACATCCATTTTTATACTCGTCTACGTTAATGATATTATCATTACAGGAAATAATGATGATGCTATCTCCGATATCAAAAAATTTCTTGCCAATTCTTTTTCCATCAAAGATCTTGGTAATCTTCGATACTTTTTGGGTATTGAAGTATCTCGTTCTAAACAAGGCATTTTTTATGTCAACGCAAGTATACTCTAGACATCTTATCTGATTCCGGGATGACTGGTTCTCGTCCGTCTGATTTTCCAATGGAACCACATCTTCGTTTACGTCCACATGATGGGACTCCTTTTCCCGATCCATCAATCTATCGACATCTCATAGGACGTTTGTTATATCGCACTGTAACACGACCTGACATTCAATATGCGGTAAATACTCTTACTCAATCCATGCACAATCTGCATTCTACTCATCTTGATGCTGCCCAGTCGAATCCTTCGTTATCTTAAAGGTACTGTTGGTAAAGGTTTATTCCTTTCTGCATCTAGTTCTCTCACTCTAGTAGGATATGCCGACTCTGATTGAGCTGGTTGTCCTACCACTCGTCGGTCTACCACTGGTTATTTCACCATGTTAGGTTCTAGTCCTATTTCTTGGAAAACTAAGAAACAACCAACCTTTTCTCGTTCTTCTGCTGAAGCCAAATATCATTCTCTCGATGCACTTACGTGTGAGTTACAGTGGTTAAAATATGTTTTAACGGATCTTGGTTTTAACCACTCTCAACCAATTGCAGTTCATTGTGATAGCCAAGCTGCTATACACATTGCATAAAATCCTGTCTTTCATGAACGCACCAAACACATTGAGATTGATTGTCACTCTGTTCGAGAAAAAATTCAGGCAGGTCTCATTGCTCCATCATACCTTCGTTCTAGTGATCAACTGGCAGATATTTTTACGAAACCACTTGGAGGTGAAGCTTATCGACGATTAATTTGCAAGTTGGGTGTTTTTGACATATCAATACCATTTCAAACTTGACGGGGGGTGTTAGAGTAATATAATCTATATTCATTTTTGATTTAGTTTAGCCTTAATTAGGTGATTTGATTAGATTCAATCAAGTCTTAATTAGTGATTTGATTAGATTCAATCAAGTCTTAATTAGTGATTTGATTAGGGATTTGATTAAGTGTAATTATTTTATTCCTTTTATTGTTTCTCTTTTGTGTGTATATAAATGTACAAGCACTCATTGATGAAATACAAGACACAATTTGTAACAGCCCACATTTTCATAAGCATTTATATATGAATATACGTGCATTTCATCAATCGAGTAGCGATTTATATTTTCTCTACGTGTTTATGTGATTTAGATACATTATAGTATGTTTAGAAGTAGACATGTTATTAATTGAGTAGTTGATTCTAATTATGCGATTTAATGAATTTAGTGACCATCTATGTAAGTCATGCTAATTGGAATTGTATATGTGCATATATATTCTATGCTAATATATAATATATGATGTGGACTTAATTATGTATGTCATATTATGTGAATGTGTATGTTTATGATATATATATTATATGTGCTAGGATTTATTTATGTGTGTATATATGTATGTATGTTATATGTGCACATTTATTTAATGTATATGTATGTGTCATACATGCCATAGGATCTCTCTCTCGGTTTGAGCATAGAAAATGCCACACCATTTATCTTTTATTATTTAAATATTATTTATATGTATAAGATGTGTATATGTATAGGTGTTGTGTGTGCATGTGCTTTGTGTTTTGTGAAAATGTCGTGTGTATAAGTTGAGTGTGTTGGGTTTGCTGGTGAATTGCCAAGTGTCCAAGTCCTCCTAATTGCTATCTACACACTCTTGTTTCCTACATTGCGAGTAAGTCCCTCTACTCTCCTATAAATAAACCCCTCCTCTTCACATTCTCTTCACACCAAAACACCAGCCAAAAGGCCCTCTCCTCTTTCCTTCTTCATCGATCAAAAGCCCCCAAGAAGAATTCTCTTCTTGCACTTCAAGAAGCTCCCATCAAAGCCCCTTCCTCTTCTCTCTTCAATTCCTCTCCTCTCGAAAAGAGAAACTCCATCTTCTTTCTTCAAGAAACAGCCCCTTCAAATCCTTCAAACTCAGCCCCAAAGCCATCCAAGAACATCCAAGCCAAACCCGCTGAAAATCCACCGAGCCTTTGGTTTTCTTACTCCTTCATCTTCGATTTCTTGCTCTTGGGTAAGGACCTTGGTCTTTCCTGAAATAATAACCTAATTAATATAAATTATATGGGTTTTAATGAATTATATGTTTGTGGTTTAATTTTTGGCTTTAGAAGATAAAGTTCTTGATGAACACTACTTGAATTTCAGTTTCGTAGCTTCTGTTTGTATTGCATGTCTCATCGGGTAATACTTTTGATAAAATTAAGAAATATTATAGTAGTCTAGGCCTTTAGGTTAGCTTCATTTATATATAAAATATGCATAAATCGGATTTATATTGAGTGTGTTATGAACTTTTTTCTGGATCCGCTGTTAAATAGAGTTTTATACTAATCTTATTGAGTTGATTCCACTTGCATCTGATTATAAACTTATGAAACTGACGTTTCACAAAAGTTGGTAGTGTTTAAGTAAAGGTATGAATTAATTGGTATTTTTCAAGTTAGTGGATCTGTTCTGAAATTCTGCTTATGTTACTGCACTAAATTGATTATATCTCTTACACAGATAAGCTTCTTCATAAACTGTTTTAACCCTATGAAGTAGACTTAGATATGAATATGTGTTCCAAATTTAACCAGGTTTGGATCTACGGTTTAGGAGATATGAATTTATGAAGTTATGGTCCCTAAACTGCCAGATCTGTTTTGATCAAAGATGTAGATATAGATCACTAATGAATTTTCAGGTTTTCCGTCTCGGAGTTTACTGCATGTTTCACAGATTCCCTGTTTTCTTAAAATCACGAAATTTTATGGGCAACTAGATCTTTCTGGTCTCTTTAATTTTATATATTTTAATCATCAATCGGATTTCAGATGATTAAGATATGAATTATTTACTAAACCTGCACAGTTTTTGAGTCAGCTGAGGATTTGCTTTTAAAATTGATGTTTTCCCAGTTTGATTTCCTTTACTTCACTTGGAATATATTTATAACTTATAAAACCAGTTTTCTGAAAAGTTTTACAGTGTTTTAACAAAAGGGTGATTTATTGGGTATTTTTAACGTGGTTGGTTCTGTTTCTGAAAGTGTGACCACACTACTGCACTGTTTTACTCATTTCTCTTAGTCTACTAATTATTTTGGAAAACTGATTTAAAGAGGTCTTTGCCACTGATACATGAGTATTGTGTCAAAGTTTCAGAATTTTTGAAGTTATGGTTCAAGAGAAATGTACTTTTGAAGTTAAAGTGTCAAAACTGTCCGATTTTTTTTTAAGTAAACTAGTTGAATTAAAGGGTCCTTTATGAGCATGGTTTAAACTCTTGAGGCATAACTTAACATAATAATTGAACATAGATGAAGTTTACTGTGAGTATTGAGCTATATCTAAGAAATATTCGTAGACCAATCTATGATTAGAACAATAGGTTGTTCTTCGAAATTACAATGTGCTAGTACCTATACAGAATTAGATTTCCCATGGTTCCTTAATTAAGAAGCGTTGAATCTCATTATGTGTGTTTGAATTACGTGGTTTACTATTGTGGGGTATAAGTATGTATATATATAAGTATATTTATATGTATATTGTTGGGTGCTAAATACCTAACACGCAAGTGCACGTATCGCAAACAAGTAGTAAAAGTGAATTCGCAAGAGTCAGATGTCGATCCCACAGGGAATACTCAAATTATCTAATCCTAAGTACCAAATTCTAACAACTACGATTTTTATCCAGCCTACGCAAGTTTGTCAAATTAAATCACTTAAACAAATAAACTAATTAAGAACGCAAGTAAACACGAGAAAATATCAATAAAAACGGACCTAGGATTTTATCTTCCCCCTATGCAAGAATTGTTCACCCAAAACCCCTGAATTATGAAATATGTGATTCATGATTATTAACCCGAGACACTAATTTACTCATAACCGGCTGTCGCGTGTATTATGAGTCTATTATTCATAAACGGTTCACTATATGTCTATGCAAACAAATTATGAATAAAGCATTAACTAACAAGTCTCGTAAATGGCTACCTAAGATGATATCTGTATGTCTACGACACCACATGCAATTGACACACTCATCCGGTGAAAACTACTCGAAGGTTCTTATACTTACCGTCTAATTATCAAAATAGCTCTGTCGAGTCAATCCCAATAATCACAGATAAAGCACATAAATTGATCAAGTTCATGCACTAACAATCATAACTAGTAGAAGAAATAATCATAAAATCATAATTGCATAATCTCAAGAAAACGGGTTCACCATCCCCACATAGGGTTCGGATAAAACCCTAGATTAAAAACTTAGCTACTCGTAGTTCTTAAGATAAAGAAAATAAAAATAAAAGAAATAAGAAAAAACTATGCTTGAGTCTTCGTTGATCTTCGTTCTTTGTGTTTTGTGGTGTAAAAGTTTCGTCCTTATGGTGTTGAGACTTGTTGCTTTTATAGGCTTTTCTTGATAAGGAAGTAGTAGAAGCCTAATAGGAATCAATTTCCGCCACTTTCCCCCATCAGGATTTGTTCGTAGATTTGTGCCATGTTGGAGTCCGAATTTTGGAATGTTGTGTAAATAAGAATTGTAGCCCTTGAAATTATGTTTCCAATGCCGTCAAAATAACCTAATTCGGAGTTCGTATGAGAGAGATATGCTCGAAATGGTGGACACTGTCAAAGCTGTGGCGAGATTCCTTCTTCCAATTTGATTTGTTTCCTTGTTTGTAACTTTTTCCTTTCTTTTTGATCTTTTTTTCCTTCATGGCCACCAAATTCTCGTTTTCACCTATAAAACACAAAATCAATCAATTAAAGTACAAATATAATTAAATCTAAACAAAAGATCCACGTAAAGTAAACGTATTGAGTGTAATATCTACACTCAACACATATCGATAGTTTAGACCTATGATGTTATTAGCGTACTCCCTTCGGGTTGAGGAAACTTATAACCCATAGTTATAAATTAGAGTATATATGTATAGGTATAAGTATATAAATACGTATAAGTGCCTATGTGTATATACGTGTACAAGTATATGTGTCCTTATTACTAATGTTTGATCTCTATGTGCTTACTATAGCCTCGGAAATTACTTCCCAATTATGTGATTTAATTCCTTCGAGTTACGTGAATGATATAATTGGAATTATAATCGTGTTGCTATTGAGATTTTTACTTGCGTGCATTCATCGAGTCATTAATTGGTATTGCATGGTCTACTACATAAAAGTCAAAACTGTAACGTTGCTACGGTTGAATAGACACGGGATACGGGGGGCCGGTATCCCAACAACAGTTACTATAGAACAACAGGGTGGTTAGCTCCCACCGAATGACCGGGCTCAGCATATAAACGTCTATTGCCGATGCTTACGTTAGGGTTTTGATGGGGATCCCAACATGTGCATACTTGCGTATGAAAGATTTTGAAAGAAAAATGGTTTTAAAAAGAGTTTTAAAAGGGGGTTTTCGTTCTAAAAAGGGGAACTTCGTTGAAAGGGATATTTTGTCCAAGACGAGTTCCAAAATGAACTTAGAAATGATTTATAAAGGAAAACGAATCCCCACATGATTTTCAAAGTGAATTTAAAATGGCTTTCAAAGCAAAACCAGACTTTTTATTATGTGCTCATATGTGAAGTTATATGTTCAATTATTTGTGGCGTGATTATATGTCGTGATTAACGTCGATGAAATACTATAACATAATAAAATTATGACGTAAAAGCCTTAGACGGAAAAGAACATAGACAGGGACTTTAGGACTCCCATAGGTCGTGAGTGACACGTTGAGAGAGGCGTGAGTTTCGTCAGGCCAACGTCCTTACTGAGCCAGTGGTTGGGCTCATGCTTTTATTTATATTCCCTTTTCAGGTTGTCGAAACAACTAGGAGGCCGGCGGAGTGGAGTTCGAGGAAATCGCTAGCCTTGGTGCCTTGACTCTTTTACCAAGATTTTTTACCACGTCAACGATTTCTTAAAATATCTAATCAAGATATCATTCTTGTACTCTGATTTGGGAACCCAGTCTATTAAACGGGGGTATCTTAAATAAAGTTTATTTTCCTTCCGCTGTCTTACAAGTGTTTTCCAAACCCCGGTGATGTTTTATGTGGATTCTTCCGCCATATTAAGATTATTTTCAAAATCGCGTTCATGTTATGGTACACCCTCTATGAAAAATCTTATTTTACGATTGTGGGTTAAATTTAAAGTAAAGGGAAACGGTTTTATAAATTTTAAAGTGGTTTTCTCAAAAGTTCAAATTGGATCTGAAAGATTTAATAAAGTCCGTGTTTCTTAAATTTCTATCTAAACTTTCTAGTAAATCATTGAGGGTGCTACACAATTCATCTTCTTCATTATGTGTTTCATCATTTCTACAACATAAAGTTTCCTTCCAAGATTTCTAATTGAATCATTAGAATACTAATTGTTTCCAATTAATTATTTGCTGACTTGGAAGACACCTCAGCAACAATTCTCCACACTGGCTTTAATTCAGCAATAGGTTTGCATCTATTTTTCATTGATTATATATTGCACTTCACTGAGTTCACACTGAATGAACTTAGTCTTGTAACTGGTTCTGTAAGCATGTCAGTTGAATTATCTTTCTCCACCTTAACTAACCAATTTGACACAGTGTCTCTTACAAAATTCATCTTCACATCAATGTGTTTGGATCTTTCTTGAAACACTTGATGCTTTGTCAAGTGTATATCACTCTAATTGTGACATAATACTGAATGAACTTTGTCTTGTAACTGGTTCTGTAAGCATGTCAGTTGAATTATCTTTCTCCACCTTAACTAACCAATTTGACACAGTGTCTCTTACAAAATTCATCTTCACATCAATGTGTTTGGATCTTTCTTGAAACACTTGATGTTTTGTCAAGTGTATATCACTCTAATTGTGACATAATACTGAATGAACTTAGTCTTGTAACTTGTTCTGTAAGCATGTCAGTTGAATTATCTTTCTCCACCTTAACTAACCAATTTGACACAGTGTCTCTTACAAAATTCATCTTCACATCAATGTGTTTGGATCTTTCTTGAAACACTTGATATTTTGTCAAGTGTATATCACTCTAATTGTGACATAATACTGAATGAACTTAGTCTTGTAACTGGTTCTGTAAGCATGTCAGTTGAATTATCTTTCTCCACCTTAACTAATCCATTTGCCACAGTGTCTCTTACAAAATTCATCTTCACATCAATGTGTTTGGATCTTTCTTGAAACACTTGATGTTTTGTCTAGTGTATGGCACTCTAATTGTGACATAATACTATAGTACTTTGTTGATGTACTACTCCAAGCTAGCTCCTCACCACTTAAGCCATGAATCTGCTAACAATGCTCATAATAAAGATCTGGTCTACAACACACCATACTGTACATTATGCTACCAACAACACTAGCATAAGGTGAATGTGAAGTTTCTCTTGAAACTTCTCTTAGTGCTTTATCTCCGAAAACTAAGAACTATTGAACTGTGAGCCCTATCCATGATCTCAATTTTCTCCTGATCAAATAATGAGGCACTCAATCCTGTTGGATCTTTCGATGCATCAACAAGCCCTTGCTGCACAAGCATGGCCCTCATATTTACCCTCCATATACCAAAGTCATTGGTTATAGAGAACTTCTCTATGTCGTACTTGGCTGACCCAATCCTCCTTGGTATACAATTTTTCCACAAATGGCACCAATTGTTAGAGAATTATCAGTGAACTGTTGAGACAATCAACTGATCACAGACCCAACCCCTAATCACGTTTGTATGATGAACAACAATAAAATAGAATAAAAAACAACAGCACTTTGTATCCTTGTCCAAATTGTTTGTGACGAAAACAATATTTCATTGCCATATCTTACTCCAGTAATATAATAGAATTTTGAAGAATATCCATGAACATAGCAATCTCGAAAACGATAAATTCAAGATCATCTTGAAAAAATAAGTACAAATAAAATTTTCAAGTATTCATGGAGAATCTGATTCAAGCCACATAAAATAAATACATTATTGAAAAGAAAAATGATAATCAACGCAGGAAATAAATTAGATAGGAAATCATATATAGTTCCTCACTACCATAATCCTTGCAAGCGAGCTAAACCGAAAAATAATAAAGTTTAACTTATAACAAATAGAAATAGCTTGATAATTATTTTACATGAAGATTTCACAATCCTTTATCACAACATTCATAACCAAAGAAAATGCAAGCAATCCAAATTTAGACAAATGGTTAGATATATATAGTAGAACTTAGAGCATCAAATCATAGTAGTTAAACTCGCGAGATACAGCGACATAATACTATAATACTTTGTTGCTCTACTCTAAGTTAGCCCCGTTTGAAAGCTAATCATCAAGAATTAAATGTTAGTTATCCAAAAAAAAAATTGGAATAATAATATTTGAATGAACAATGTAAGATTTTTCAGTACGAAGAAAATGATGAAGAAGAGGAGGATGAAGAAGAGCGAAGAAGAGCAAGAAAAAAAAATGAAAGAATTGGAGGAATTAGGGATTAATTTTTTTAAAAGATAAAAAAAGCCCCTCCAAATCACATGGGTCCAATTCCAGCTATTTTCGCCGAAAAAAAAGGGTAATGAGACACAACTTATGGAGTTCAGGTGGGGTCGGAATTTTTATTTTTGTTGAGGTGGTAATCCGCAAAAAATGGGCAAAGTTTAGGTGGTTTAATGCTATTAACCGTAAAATTTATGTAATTCGGTTATTTATCGAACCAAAATCGTATATTCAGTTCGGTAAACGGTATGAAATTTTGGCGTACCGAAATTTCAGTTCGGTTTACCGATTTAACATCCATAAATTTACTTATGAAGGGGTATGTTGTGGATTCCACAGACAATAACAAGCCACACAAAATGAAAATCAAACCAAGAAAGAAACCCACAGATACCACTGTGCTGACTTAACCGACTCCGTTGCAGATTATATGACTACAGTTACCACAGATCTAAAACTGAAAGCAATAAAACAGATAAAGAACACGATATTTAAGGTGGTTCGACCTTTATCACCACAGGCCTACATCCACTGTGCAGAGAGAACAAAAATCCACTAGAATAAGAAGGTTACAGATTACAAGATAGTGATAACACTCAAGCTCTCAACAGCTATTTCACCTAAGTTGTATTGACACTCCCCTGTGTATACCTCACTGTTTCTCTCTTGTTTCCCAACCCCGAATCTCACAAACCCTGTAATGATTTCTTTCTTGTTTTCCTTCTAGCTTCTTCTTTTGTTCTTGAGAGTTTCCTCTCTTTCCAGCCCCTCAAGCCTTATCCCCTTGATTAGCCTTAGCCTCCAAGCCTCTCCACCAAGTGTTTTATATATGCAGTAAACCCTAGCATAAAGCAAACTTGGTCCCCAAGTAAACCACTGAGAGCTCGACAGGTGTCCACTACAGTCAGAGTCGTCCTCACGGATTCTGTCGTCTAGTGTAACAGCTCCATACACTTTCCAGCTCATCCTTTGACTTTACTTTTACTGATGCACCAGATAAAGTATCCACTTGGCATGTACACGTGGATATGAGTCACAGAATAAGAATTCTCCACCTTGACTCATACTCCACGTAGGCTTCTCTTACCTCTCTCCTCTCTGCACCCTAGCTTCTTACCAAGCTAGCTCCACCAAGCTTCTTATCAAGCTAGAACCTCCTAGCTTCTCACCAAGATAGCACCACCTAGCTTCTTACCAATCTAGCACCTCCTAGCTTCTCACCAAGCTATCACCACCAAGCTTCTTACCAAGCTAGCACTGCCCCCACATAGCTTATAATCAAGCTAGCACTGCCTAAAACAGCTCACTAAGTCCATACAGTACTTGAACTTTGAAATCGGTAAAGAATTTGTTAGCATATCAACAACATTCTCAGTTGTATGCACCTTCTTCACCTTCACATCAACGTGTTTCGACACTTGATGTCTTAACAAGTGAAATGTACTTTGGTTGTCACTACACATTCTCATTCTCCTGCTCAATCTCAACTCCTGAACCATTCCAATCATCCACATAGCTTCTTTGACTGCCTCAGTCACCGCTATGTATTCAGCTTCTGTCCTAGACAAAGCTACCACCGATTGGAGGTCTGACTTCCACCTCACTGCAACCCTAAAGAGAGTGAACACATATCTTGTTAAGGATTTCCTTGTGTCAACACTATCAGCATAATATGAGTCCCCAAAACACTTCCTCGCATCACCTTCTATTCCATCATTCCGCTTGAATAGAAATCCAATCTCAGTAGATACATTCATGTATCTCAAAGTCCACTTGAGTGCTTCCCCGTGTGCCTGCTCAGGATCAGCCATAAACCTGCTGATCACACTTGCAGCATGTGCCAAGTCTGGCCGACTGCACACCATGCAATACATCAAGCTCCCAACCGCATTAGTATAAGGCACCTTTGACATGTACCTTTGGTCTTCATCAGTTGCAGGTGCTTGGGACTTTGAGAGTTTGAAATGCTGCTCCATAGGAGTAGACACTGCCTTGGACTGATGCATGTTGTATCTCAACAAGAACTTCACAGCATAAGACTGTTGGGATAGGAACAAGTGACCACACTGTCTGTTCCTTCATATCTGCATTCCCAAGATCATCTTGGCAGACCCCAAGTCTTTCATGTCAAACTCAACTTTCAGCTTCTCCTTGATATCATATATCTCCTCCTTGGACTTTCTTGCAATGAACATGTCATCCTCATACAACAACAAGTAAGCTCTCACCGTTCCTTATGATTCCCTCACATACACACCATGTGAGACAAGTGTTGTAACATTCACCTGTTCCAATACAAGGTCATACTGAGCTACTAGTGCCAACATGATTCTGATTGAGTAATGCTTTACCATCGGTGAAAAAATTTCATTGAAATCTTTCCCTTTCACCTATGAGAATCCCCTAACAACCGATCTAGCCTTGAACCTAGGCTTCTTCACCTCGGGGATTCCCTCCTTCTTCTTGAAGAGCCATCGACAACTCACCGGCTTCTTCCCACTTGGTCTATTCACCAAAACACAAGTCCCATTCTTCTCCGATGAAGCTATCTCTTTCACCATAGCTTCAATCCTCTTCCGCCTTTCCTTCCCAAATGTTTCCTGGTAAGTGGCTGGCTCATCTTCTTCAATCTCAGAAGCAACATTGAGTGCATAGGAAATCATATCAGCTTGTCCAAACCTTGTAGGTGGTTTAATTCGCCTTCTGGTTCTATCTCTGGCCAAATGGTAATCCCTCAGATCATTCTCTAATTCAGAATTTTCGCTGTGATCAGATTCTTCTTGAGCATCTGTGGTCACAGTCTGCTCAACTGTGGTCTCTTGTGGAAACTCCACCTCAATCTGAGTACCATCACTTGAAGTTCCTTGAGTAGACTGATATCCAATCATCTTTGCCATCTTTGATTCATCAAAGACTACATCCCTACTCACAATACACTTCCCTTGACCAGGTTCCCAACACCATAACTTAAACCCCTTAACCCCGGTTGGATAACCAATGAAGGCACATTTGAGGGATCTTGGTTCTAGTTTATCACCTTTAACATGAGCTAAACAACCAAAGACCTTCAAATCAATGAAATTAGCAAGATTGCCATACCATTTATCATTTGGAGTTTTGAATTTACTTGCTGTGGTGGGGCTTCTGTTATTGAGACATGCTGTTGTTGCAACATCTTCTCCCCAGAACTTCTTACCAATAACCGTCTTACCAGACATATGGTAGATCCCATTGTTTCAGAACACCTCCAGAATGCCATTGTCCCCACTGAACGTGTGGCCACTCTTGTCTAAGACTCCAAGAGATATCAAGTTCCTCTTGACCTGAGGAACAAATCTCACTTCCGGTAAGACCCTCTCAATTCCATCTAACATCTTGATTCTTACGGAACCAACACCTTTCACATTGCAAACATCATTATTCCCCAATAAGGTTGTACCCCTCTCATTCAACTCGAGAGTTTCAAACCAGTCCTTATTTGATCTCATGTGAAAAGAACACCCTGAATCCAATATCCAATCCTCTGTTACATCACCTTCGGTGACAACAAGGACATCATAGGATTCAAATTACTCAGCTATAATACCAGTTTCTCCATTGTTCTGCCTCTGATCTTGTGCTTTCTTCTCCGGGCAATCCTTCTTGAAGTGACCAGGTTTCTTGCACCTATAACACTTCCATTCACCCCTTTCTATCAGAGTCTTCTTGCCATGTGCTAACATATATATGTTCTTCGGTTTCTTGTCCTTGAAGTCTCTCTTCTCAGATCTGCCACTGACAATGAGTCCCTCTCCTGATTCATGAGCTTTCCCTTCAAGTTTCTTCTGCAATTCTTTAGCCTTGATTGCAGATTGCACCTCTTCCAGTGATATGGTTTGTTCCCTCCCATACACCAGTGCATCCTTGAAATGCTCATAAGACTTTGGAATAACATTGAGTAGCATCAGAGCTTTATCTATAGGAAGAATAGAATTGGAGAATGGGAGAAATAATAATACGTAATATAATAGAAACCCCCATTGTTCTATGGGTTGATTTACACGAATATATATAGAGAAACATTGCAAGGTAATAGAGTTTGACTAGGTAACTAAATTCTAACTAATCTAGGTAACTCAATCATACTAGAATCCTAATATTACAAGAGTTCTATAATATAATATTCTCTAACATTATCCTCATCCTCATGCTTAACCTCAATATTCTCAAGGTCATCTAGAATCTTGTTGAACTCATCTATCTGTTCCGACAGAGGCTTGTCATCACTCATCTTGAAGGAATACAGTCTCTATTTCAAGTAGAGTCTGTTTGTGAGAGATTTGGTCGTATACAGTTGTTCCAACTTCAACCAAACGCCTTGTGCAGTGGTCTCTCTAGCTACTTCCCTAAGAGCCTTATCACCAAGGCTCAAGATGATCGAGCTGTGAGCTCTATCCATCAAGTCATTCTTTTCCTTTTCTGACAAGGAATCTGAAAGCTCTTTGGCACCCTTCAAAGCATCTATCAGCCCCTGCTGCACCAACATGGCTGTCATCTTCACCCTCCAAAGACCAAAATCACTAGATCCCGAGAACTTCTCCACCTCAATCCTGGTAGATCCCATACCGTGTGCTCAGATCTTCCCACAGACGGCGCCAATTGTTGTGGATTCAGGTCCATAGACAATAACTAGCCACACAAAATGAAAATCAAACCAAGAAAGAACGCATAGATACCACTGTGTTGACTTAACCGACTCCGTTGCAGATTATATGACTACAGTTACCACAGATCTAAAACTAAAAGCAATAAAACAGATAAAGAACACGATATTTAAAGTGGTTCGACCTGTATCACCACAGGCCTACATCCACTGTGCAGAGAGAACAAAAATCCACAAGAACAAGAAGGTTACATATTACAAGATAGTGATAACACTCAAGCTCTCAACACCTATTTCACCTAAGCTGTATTGACACTCCCCTGTGTATACCTCACTGTTTCTCTCTTGTTTCCCAACCCCAAATCTCACAAACCCTGTGAAGATTTCCCTCTAGCTTCTTCTTTTGTTCTTGAGAGATTCCTCTCTTTCCAACTCCTTAAGCATTATCCCCTTGATTAGCCTTAGCCTCCAAGCCTCTCCACCAAGTGCTTTATATATGCAGTAAACCCTAGTATAAAGCAAACTTGGTCCCCAAGTAAACCACTGAGAGCTCGACAGGTGTCCACTACAGTCAGAGTGGTCCGCACGGATTCTATCGTCTAGTGTAACAGCTCCTTACACTTTCCTGCTCATCCTTTGATTTTACTTTAACTGATGCACCAGATAAAGTATCTACTTGGCATGTACACGTGGATATGAGTCACAGAATAACAGGGTATTTTCGTAAAATAAAACATAGTTGAGGAGGTTGATTGTAATTACACAAACAAAAGAAATTTTTTCGTAATTTGACAATAACTCAGAGGTGGCCGTAATTTGCCTTTATAACTTAGATGAAAAAGTAACCAAACATTGTCAATATTTTTAACAAGAACCCCTTCATCTTTTGATATTGATGCAATAAAAATATTTTTCTGCAAAAGAAACAAGAAAGCATGATTATTAAACCAAAAGAAAAAAAAAAAAAAAAAAAATAGCTGGACAGACCACATTCTTAATTAAATGCACAGCACGTGCTCACTCTTCAACTTGACCACCTGTCTTCTTCTTTTACTCTCCTCTACTACAATTTTTTTAGTGGGGCTACTAGCCTACTACTACAGCTACCCCATCCCGGCACCCAAGAAAGAGAGACCTACACTTTCTCTGCCATCTGTCTCCGGTTGTGTTTCTTGCCGAGATTGTTTGCATTTTACCGAAAGGGTTTCTTTTCCAAAAGATTTACTTATGGCTGTAAGTTCTCTTTTCTTTGATTTTCTTGATCTATCTTTATTTACCTTTTATTGCTCAGTTTATGTAATTTGCTCTGTCGCAATTTTTGTTGTTTCGGGCTGCTGTTTCTGTTGTGTTCATGAATTTCGTTGTTGGATCTTGTCGTAATTCAAAATTAAGCTGTAATGGGATATATATATTTTAGGTGGTTCTTTGACTTTGCATAGTGATTGCTGGATCTTGGATCTTGATTGTCAGCATTTTCTGTTTGTTTATAAATGTGGAGTCGTGTATTACTACTTGCTAGAGAAGTGTGGTTCAGCCAATTCTTGATTGAGGTAATATTGTCTTGGGTAAATTAGGGCCAGGACTCCTAATGTCAAATTACGAAAAAACCTATTGTGTTTTGCTGTGTCAACTATGAATCTTCTTACGTGCCCACCCTTACGATGTCAAATTTAGTGGAATCTTCTAGATCATGTGAAATATTTTCCAGTGTGTACCCGTTTGACCTCATTCGAGCTTCACATTTTCAAACAAAATGATCATTACATTTGTCTCTTAGCTTGTAAATATCATATTGTGGGGGGGCATCAGACACTGTATTTTTGCACAAAATGAGTTAAACTAGAGAACATTTCACGGAATTTAGAGGATTATGTTGAATTTGATACCATAAGGGGGGACGTGTAATAAGATTCATAGTTGATGGATGATTATAGTTGAGGGGTGGTTGTAATAACCCAAACAGGAGGCGTTTTTTTGTAAGTTGACCTTACCTCAGGGGTGGCAGTCACTTACCCTATTTTCTTTTTATATTTCATTTGTTGGGAGTGAACACACATTATTGATAGATGCAAAAAAGTTGCGAAGAGTTTTTAGAATCGATGGTTAGTAGTCATAATCAGCCTGTGATTTAAATGATAAACGGATTAAGTCATGCATAAATGAATGGCAATTTGTTGAACAACGGGAGTTTTTAGTTCTTCTTTCATTTGAAATATGGTTTGTGAAGAGCCGAATAAATTCGATCTTGAATAAATCCAACCATCCTTATTTGACATATAGTTCAAGTTTTTTCTTTTTGAATTAGTTTTTTCTAATTTTGAGGAACGTCCTTGGTTTGAAAAGTTTGACTTTTCGTAGCATAAAATTTTCATCTTTTATGTTCCGTAAAACTTGGAGTTGCTTTTGTCAAAGGAGATCATCGTACATTACCTCGTTGTTTTTAACTCGACTTTCAACAAGTATTAGAATACAAGCACATAGCTTGTATTGCAAAAAACGTACGAATTTTAAGGAGCCCACCTCTACTCTAATACTACTTTATCTTCTACATTGATTCAAAATTATTGGTTGGTATGTGATTGACCTTTCTTGACTCTAATCAATTAGTCTGAATCTTGATGAACTGAATCGAGTTATCATTAATTTTTTTGGATTTCGTGACGATGATCAAATTATTCCTTATTGCGTATGGTGTAAAATTTGGCTTCCCGCACTTGAATTACCATAGACAGTGCACTAGATAATTGCCCAAAAAAAACAAAAAATAAGTTACGATAGATGATTTTTTTTTTTTATTATTTCTTCCTTTTATTTCGTAGGAACGCGCGCAAGTACCTAAATTTGGCAATTGGGAAAGTGAAGAAGAAGTTCCCTACACAATGTACTTCGATAATGCGAGAAAGGGAAAGAAGAGCGGTCAGATTTATCAAACCGATTCTCAAGATAATATCGAAAAATCATCCGAATCAAAAACACGAAATCACGAGCGACACTCTAGCCGAGAAGAAGAAGAGAGTGAAGCAATAAAAGGTACTCACAAAAGACAAAATCACGGAAATGAAGACAAATCGGAACGGAGGGTTCCGGAAGCTCTTAGGAAGAGGCACGAGCGTGGACCGAGCAGAGAAGAAGGCGAGATGAGGAGAGCTATTATGGATTCTCCATTGAGGAATAGTAGTTCCAACTCGCCACGTCATCGCCTAGGTGGCGAAACCCCGAAGAGGGTTGCCGCTAGGCAGGGTTTGGGGCCCGATCAGTCGCCACATCATCCGAATTCGAGGGTCGGTGGGAAAAATAATAATAATGGGATTTCTTCTCCTTCTTGGGAAAGGAAAGGTGCATCCGAAGGAAGTAGCCATCATGGCCTTGCACCTTTGACACCTGGCAGATCGCGATTGAGATCTGTTACACGAGGCGATGACTCGGTAATGCTCTCTCTCTCTCTCCATCTCTCTCTCTCTCTCTCTCTCTCTCTCTCTCTCTCTCTCTCTCTCTCTCTCTCTCTCTCTCTCTCTCTCTCTCTGTATATATATATATATATATATATATATATATATATATATATATGTATGTATGTATGTATGTATATACACCTCATAATCCCACTTTTGTTTTTGTTTTTAGTACCCCTATGTTATATCGAATTGCTAAAAAGGTCCTGTGTTATTAATATTCTCAAAAACCCCCCTATAATGCATTTTTTACCACATAACCCCCTAAATGATGAGTTTTCAGGTGTAGTTTGCTAAACAAATTGCATTATTGGGGGATGTTTGCTAATATTAATAGTATGAGGACCTTTTAAACAATTAGAGTAAACGCAACAGGGGTGCTGAATGCAATAATTATAGGAGGCAGTATCTTGATTCTTGATCTATTAGATAATTATGTGTTACACTCCTGTAGTTCAACTATAGTCCTCGAGTACAAGATTTTGATATTGATGCATAATAATCCTAACGAGGCCTTAGCTGATAATTCAATTTAAGCATGTCACAATGTTATTTCCAATGTCCCCTATTAAAAAAAATGATTTTATTGGACACGTGTCAGCCTGATAGGAGCCCTGCAGTTCCAAAATTCGGTGATTGGGACGAAACGGACCCCGCATCGGCAGAAGGGTACACACAGGTATTCAACAGAGTGAGAGAAGAGAAACATAGTGAAACTGGAAAAGTACCGATCATGCCTACTGAAACATCTTACTCCAATTCTCAGAAGCAATACCGAAACGATAATTCAAAGGTAATTATAATATTTAATTTTCTTGTAACATTTTATTTTAGACAATTTGCACCAATTTATGTTGATTTCTTAAGATGGTAAATTTTATTTTATTTTTTTCGTTATTTGTTTTAGGGATGCTCTTGTTTTCCGTGGTCGAAAAGGTGACGGATAATCACGGCGTATGTAGTCCGGGAGGGCGGTGTATATCGGCATATTCTTGAAGCTTATTTTTTGTATAGAGATTGAGGTAAAGTAATAACATTCATTGGTTGCTTATGAGGCACAAAATAATATTTTTGTTGCACGAGATTAATTTTTTTCTTGGTCCGGTATTTTTTTTGAATTTGCATAATCTCCGTATTCAGTTACTCCTTGAATGTGTACAAAACGTGTTTCTTTTTCTTTTTCGAACATGATGCTTTTGGTTATTGCAACTTTTTATTCATTGTTCACTACATTACCTGTTTATTGAGTAAATAGAGAAAATGAGAAGGATTGTTAAGAATAATATAAATACGAGAAGGGTGTCGATAAATACGCTCCAAAATTTTCATATGCACTTGATCCGTGTTCGAAGGGTACATGAAGTATTCGGAGCGTAGTATTTATGGTCGCTATTATAGAAAACATGTGGTATGCTAATATTATGTTTTGTGTATTACATTTCTTCTTCTTTAGGTTGATGATTTAATATTTCCTTGCAAGTTAAACTCTTCACTGTCCAGATTCTTATACTTTTCTTACGTTAGAGTATACGATCAGATAATCTTGGATGGTATTAAATTTCAACTTGATTGTGAACATTTCGAGTTTTGAGCGTAATTATACTAAGCAATTAATAACTAATATGCAAGGTAAGGTAGAGACAAGATAACATTGTTCTTTGGAACTGAAGTTTGCTAGAAAAGCATACTATTCAACATATTACTTTTGCAACTTATGAAATTCCTTCCTAATTTAGGATTTTATGTATATTGTAAAACTGAAAAGCATGCCAAAATGTCAATATATTTCATAATGTATAAAGTATAAACACACCTTTACAATGTACTATATATGATACTGCGCGACCTCGTTTGGTTGGGGTTGTTAGCCACTATTAACTAAAGTATAGGGCCTCGTTTGGTTGGGGTTGTTAGCCACTATTAACTAAAGTATAGGACTTTGTTTCGATGCTTGGGATTCCCAATAACTTGTCGGGTCTAAGTGCGAACATTATGTTATCATGACTTATTTTACAGCTTTTCTGTAAGACGTCGTGAGGCCCGATAAAATAATTTGATTTTCATTAGATTAAGGGTAAATTACAAACACCCCCCTGAGGTATGATCAAGTTACAAAAACACCCCTCTTGTCTGGATAATTACAACCACTCCCTCAACTCCTCAAATTTAGTGGAAGCTTCGAGATTATATGGAATATTATCACTTTTGTATTCGTTTTATCCTATTCGAACTCTACATTATGAAGTAAGATGATCATAATATGTGTTTTTTAGCTTGAATATATCAGTTTGTGGTGCATCGGAAACAGTATTTTTACACAAAATGAGTACAAACTAGAGCACATTTCACGAAATCTAGATGATTATGTTGAATTTGGCAACATAAGGGTGGAGGTGTAAGAAAAAATCATAGTTGAGGGGTATATGTAATTATCCAAACAAGAGGGGGATTTTTGTAATTTGACCATACCTAGGGGGTGTTTGTAATTTACCCTTAGGGTGCATTTGGATGGAGGGATTTGGGGGAGGGATTTCAAATCCACAATAACAAATCCCTCGAACTTGTTTGGATTGAGGGATTTGGAGATGGATTTGAAATCCCCACCCCTCCTTTTTAGTTGATTTTGGAGCAATAGTGATGGATTTCAAATGACTCCAAAATTGGAGTCATTTCAAATCCATTCCCCAAATCAAATCCCTCCCCAAATCCCTCCATCCAAATGGACCCTTAGATTAATTAATCTTATTATGGCAAAATGAAGCGCGAAAAGATCCTTCAAAATGTTATTCACAGGGGAATGTGATTGGATATGACATGAAATATTTGAGTGAACATTTGAATCTCAACCCACAGGCCGAATGAAAGGTTTTGAGTTCGAATCCCATAGCCACCCGTTTCAAATATTTCAAGTGTAAAGCTTTAAATGTAATTTGTCTGCCCTTGATGGGGCGAATTGAAGATATTAATATTGATGATATATTTCTCTAAGAGCTTAAACTTTTGGTGGAAGTGATCATTCAACACTGAGTATTATATCAAGGCCAATCAAGTTAATCAAACATGTTGCCATATATATATATATATATATATATATATATATATATATATATATATATAGACTAATTACGAATATTTGCATTCCACTTGTCATATACAAATATTGAACGAACAAAAATACATAAATAATTCAACCAGGAAACAAAGCCACATGAAAAAGAAAATTGAGAAACATAAATAGGTTTACAAGAAAGAAAACCCGACAACTTCATTAAGTGAAATCAAACCGGAGGCAAATTTACGAACATGAATGCCAATGTACTATCAAAAAATTATAATCTAAAACAAGTGTAGTTGCTCCAAAACCTGTGGAATGATAATTTGTTAGACACAATTGGATTTTCACAACTTTGATTTTTTTTTTTTTAAATCATAATATATGTACTAAATATGTCAGCTATATTAATATATAGCTTTTACCTTTTAGGAGTAGAACCGCTCTTGAGACGAGATGAGTGACCGCGTGATACAATTATCGGTATGTTTTGGATATCTTGTTCACAAACATTACATTTGTCGTGGCCTTTCTTCTTTGTCCATTCGACTTCACACGATCGATGAATCATGGCAAATTTACATTTGCATTTTGTTTGGAACATGTTGTCATTGTATACGTTGAAGCAGAATCTGCAAATTGCTTCCTCTTTCGGTATTTTTGTAGCCCCTCCTAAAAGTTAGCACAAGCAGAAACATGAAAAGTATTGACAAGAAATAACAATACCAACACCAACAACAACAACAACAAAATAAAAATAATAACCTAAAATCTTATTAATATATATAGGAAATGACTTTTTTCGTAAGTAAGAAATTGGTTTTGATCATTTTCGTTCCATAATATTCGGATTGCACAAATTCATTCCGATTACGGAACGCCTCGGCATTGGCGAAATTTCAAAACTACATTAATTTATAATTTATTGTTCCAAATTCGGATATAGTAGGAATTTTCACATCAAGTTTCTATCTTTTTCAAAGTTTTGCAAGAAAATGCAAGAAAATCCAAAAGAAAGTTCAACAACAAAATGAAACATAATTTTTCTGATAAGAATGCTGAGAGGTTTTTTGATACCAATTAATCTTTTATAAAGCTTTAATTTACTCGACTATACCGTATTCAAAATTTTCATTTAAGACATAACATAATTTCTAGTATGTACTTAAAAAATATATATCATAAGATAGTAGAAAAAAAAGGGTTGTTTTGTTTACTACGATCATTTACCATAACAAAATGAACCAAATTCGTAGTAAAAAGTTTTTTGCTACACATTTGCTACGAATTTCCTCTCTAACATAAACGGGCGTGACAAAAACTTTGCTACGGTAAATGAACTTAGCAAATACTTTTTGCTACGGTAAACTCTAGTATTTACTACGATTCGAAGATTGTCCCATAGTAAAAGGTACCTTTTGTTACGGCTTTTTACCGAAGCAAAAAAATCGTAGTAAAAAGTCATTTTTCTACTATTGTACTTTTCAAAAAACTATCGAAATATTGGAAACTAAAATCGGATCGAAAATCAGAATTTCGATAATTTTATACGCAATTCCGATTTCGATCCAAATAAGTTCGAAAAAACCCAAAAATCAAAATGAAAAATACATTTCCAAATTTAAATATTTTCAGATTTGAATTGGCGGAATTCATAAATTCCATTACAACATCCCCACCAATCTTTCCATATATTATATAGGGGCTTGCTATTATCAGTGCGATTTTTTCCAGCTACAGTGCGAAATAATTCATTTGTCAAAAAACACTTTAACCTTTTACAAAATCCTCTCAACCTCCAAATATTTCGACTTTCGTAGATCGTGATTTGTTTTCGTAGAAATCAGTTAAAACCCAACGATTATCAAGATGGCCAACATCGATCCCGTAAATGAGGTAAAAAAATACGTTTTAGTGTGATTTTTTTCGATTTTCAGTCGTTTCGTGTAGAATATCACGAAATTATTCAAGTCATTTCGTGGTGTTTTGCACGAAATGAACACTTTATTCGTGTTTTCCAGTCATTTCGTGTACAATACTACGAAATTATACCTATTATTTCGTGTAAAGTCACACGAAATAGCAGTAAAACTGTTTTGTTATTCATTTCGTGCAGTACTACACGAAATGTATACATATATTTCGTGTAATTGTACACGAAATACCTAGTATGGTTATTAAATTTTTTTGTGCAAGTATCTAACCTTTTTTTGGTATTTACGCAGCCATATGACGACAATTTGTATTTTGATCCCTCGGTTTTGGATCAAAATGAATATGAAGATTTCTCTCACTTTTTCCAAGTTGATATTGTGTTCGGCAGTAGGGAAGAATTAATCAACTGGGCGAAAGAAACTGCAGTTAGTCATTGTCACCGTTTGATTTGTCAGTCTAGAAGGGAGAATGCACAGTACATGACGTGTGACAAATACGGACATGGCCGACAAACGAATATCGATATGGAAGATCCTAGAAACACAGGAACAAAAAAATGTGGTTGTCCGTTCAAATTGATTGGCAAAAGGTCAAGGTTTGATGAATTATGGCGGTTGACTGTCAGCGATGGCAGGCATAGTCATCGTCCGGCTTTGTTTCCTCACGGACAAGGTACGACTAGTCGTATAACTCCACAACAGAAAGCAAGAATTAAAGAATTGCGAAATTCTCACGTGAAGCCAATGTTGATCATGGATAGACTGAGGAAAGATGATCCGACGATACAAACCTCTATGAAGCATGTTTACAATGAGTTGGCCAAGATTAAATCTGAGGAAATTGAGGGCATGACTGTTATTCAGTTTATGATGCATAACTTTCAAAAAGGCGAGTATCGATATTGGCATCGCGTCGATAGTGAAACGAGCAACACGATTACAGATATTATGTTTGCATGTCCCGAATCTATTAAGTTATTACGGCTGTTCCCGTATGTTATATTGATGGACTGCACATACAAAACAAATAAGTAAGTAAAAATTACGATTGTTTAAATTACGATTATTGTGTTTTAATGTCTTGTATTGTTTAAATAAGTAAAAACAACATTGTTGTAGGTATGGAATGCCTCTTTTGGAAATAATTGGGATAACTCCAGTTGGGAGGAATTTTACAATTGCTGTTGCATTTATGTCGCATGAAGATGCAGACACTTACGAGTGGACTTTGAATTGTTTGAAAGAGTTGCTGGATGGTGTCGAACCTGATGCGATCTTGACAGACAGGGAGTTGGGTCTTTTATAAGCACTGTCAAATGTCTTCCCATTTTCGTATCATATGTTGTGTATATTCCATATAAACAGAAATGTTGAGGCAAATGCGACGAAATTTATGGGAGGCAACAAGGACCAAGGTCTAATATTCCGACGTGTGCTGTGGGCTAAGCTGGTGAAATCAGAAACCGAAGAAGAGTATCATTACAATTACAATGAAATTGTTGGACGGTATGCACGGTATCCTAGGCTGATACAATATTTGAATGATACGTGGTTGATATACAAGGAGAAGTTTGTTCGAGCCTATACTCGCAATGTGTATCATTTTGGCAACACGAGCACCAACAGGTATTACATGTTTTAGTTATTTAAATGATAAAAGATATTATATAAAAATAATATTTATTTTGTAATTTGATTGTCGTTGTATGCTCTGATTGTTGTTGTAATTGGATAGGGTGGAGAGTGCTCATTCTTCAGCGAAGGGTTGGTTAAATGCTTTGACCGGAGGTCTGGATAGCGTGCAAGGCAAACTTCGGGACCAAGTTTATATCCAAATTAGTGAGCTGAAGTGCGATTTTTCATTATCATCCAAGATAAGGAAGCATACTGCAACATGGCCGTGTTTTCGGGGTTTGATTTGTTATGTTACGCATCTGGCATTAGAGAAATTGGATGAAGAGATGGAGTCCCCGGCGATGCAAGATCCGAGTATTTGCACACACTATCTTTGGAATACTCATGGGCTCCCATGCGCGTGCAAAATTGTGCAGAAAATGGAAGATAATGACAAGTTCGTCATTTCAGACTTGCATCCATTCTGGAGTACCATGGCAGTTGAGCCTTCGGAGCTACCTGAGTATCAAGTAAACCGCGAGGAGATTGTGGATAGACAGATTGATGACCTGAATTGCAATTTGAAGAAGATGAATTACATGAGTAAGATAAATGCCGTGGCCTCATTGCGTGGCATCGTTTATGTTAGAGTAGGTGACCAACAAGCCAACATGTGGCTGTGGTCTTTCGTATTTATTATTGTAATAAACGAACCTTCATTTGTATTAATGATAAAACACATTGGAATCCGGAGGAACCTTGTGTATACAAGAAGGTTAGTGGGAGGGCAGTGATATTTTTAGTGCTTTACGTTGATGACATTCTACTCATTGGGAATGACGTAGGAATGTTGCAACAAACGAAAGCATGGTTGTCCACACGTTTCTCAATGAAGGATTTGGGAGAAGCATCTTATGTATTAGGAATACGCATCTATAGAGATAGAGCAAGAAAGATGCTTGGCTTATCCCAAAGCCTGTACATAGACACCGTTATGAAACGGTTTAGCATGGAAGAATCCAAGAAGGGATTCTTGCCAATGTCCCATGGGGTTCGTCTCTCGAAATCTATGTGTCCCCAAACACCTAGTGAAATCGAGGAGATGAAAAGGACGCCCTATGCTTCTGCCATAGGAAGCATAATGTATGGCATGCTATGTACGAGACCCGATATTGCGTATGCTGTGAGTGTCACAAGCAGATATCAGTCTAACCCCGGCCCGGCTCACTGGAAAGCCGTGAAAGATATCCTCAAGTACTTGCGAAGAACTAAGGATATATTTTTGGTCTATGGGGGTGCCGAGTTGAAATTAGAGGGTTTCACTGACTCTAGTTTTCAATCGGACGTGGACGACTCAAAGTCGAATTCTGGATTTATATTCACGCTTAATGGTGGTGCCGTGTGTTGGAAGAGTTCCAAGCAAAGCACGACGGCCGATTCCACTACCGAAGCGGAATACATTGCAGCGTCCGAAGCTGCAAAGGAGGGGACTTGGATAAGGAAGTTCATCCAAGAGTTGGGTGTCATTCCTGATGCTAGTGATCCAGTACCGTTGTACTGTGATAACACCGGAGCCGTGGCACAAGCTAAGGAGCCGCGATCTCATCAGAAGTCGAAGCATATTCTGAGGAAGTATCACGTGATCCGAGAGATCATTGATAGAGGTGAAGTTAAGGTTGAACGAGTCACCTCGGAAGAGAACGTTGCAGACCCCTTCACGAAGCCTTTACCGAGATCGGTCCATGAGAAACATCGAGAGTCGATGGGATTGCGATTTATGGGTAGTTGGCTTTAGGTCAAGTGGGAGATTGTTAGAGTAGGTGACCAACAAGCCAACATGTGGCTGTGGTCTTTCGTATTTATTATTGTAATAAACGAACCTTCATTTGTATTAATGATAAAACACATTGGCATTCTATATCTTTGTCCCTTTGTCACAAGCATAGATATAGTCCTTACAGTTATTACAAGTACTAGTAATTGATCGTTAGGATCGTGAGATATTTACTTAAGTATTATAACTGTTAAACGTGTTCCTAGTCGAAGGGTTACGCCACTAATGAGGATATCGGCCTTTCCCATTAAGACTAGCACTTAGTGTATGTGTACTGCATCTCATCAGTAAACGGTATTGTGATATCGGCATGCATAAGTGGGTGCTCGTAAGTTGACGAGTTCACTGAACTCCCTCACCCTAGAAATCTCTAAGTGGTTCCCAATAATCGAGTAGAGATATCTATGGTATAGTTGTACACCATTAGTCCTTATGACCTAGACATCACCGTGACTTCACTAGAGGACCAGCTGTATCGTGACCTGTCCCTGAGTTCCACCGAGGACCATCCCAAGGGCCAGTGTTCGTGCAGTCCGAAATCTAGTGGGAGGTCTGTGCATTGTAGTCGGGGATTCGATCGCTAGAATAGTCTTGGATGTCCTGTGTGTTCTGAAAGTTTGTAATCATTCTAAGTCTCTGGCCAGAGCTGACTAAGTGATGATTAGAGAATTCGATTCTTTAAGTCATGCACGTAAGGATTACAACACTTAGAACGATCGCACCGTTATTGAACATATAAAGAGGTCTCGATGAACCAATGCCTCTAGTTCGATCGGGACATGTGCATCGAAGGGACCGTACTGTACGTTAACTATATCTGAAGGTTCTTGCAGGCACTTCATTTGTATCTAGGGAATCATGACGCGTAGTTGCTAGACGCCAATCTTGATTCGTTGGGTGATTAAGGTGAAACGAGTTTCATCTTAATCGTAACTCTAACGGGACGAGTTTTGACCACAAAGGGTTGTGGGCCCACGGCTAGCTTACACCTGAACCATCGAGGGTCACACTGCTCGTGTACATGAGATCTTTGAATAAACGGTCAAAGGTAAAATATGTTTATCTTTGCATGATTGGAAGTCAATATGATTGGGTCCAACATTCGTAATTTGGAATTATGAATGAGAATAAGAAAAGGAAAAGAATAGGCGAACGTATTAGTGAACCTTCTAAATCGGGAAGTTTCCAAATTTAGAAAGTGCACTGAATTAGGGTTTCCACTTTTGGAAAGTTGGAAATCGAGAGTTGGAACTCGTAATGACGAGGACATTATAATGATTCCGAAAATGTAATCGTTACAATTTTCCGATCATTGAATTGAGAGAGACGAGCAAGTAAAAGAACTAACGGACTTAAGCTGTTGGGCCATGTCCAACTTAAGCCCGTTAGGGTTTTATGCAAGACATATAAATACTTGATTTATAGGTCTTGCACAAACACAACTAAGAGAACACACGTTCATAACCCTAGCCGCTACCTCTCTCGATCAGCCACCCTCTCCCACGGCCACCACCACCGCGCCGTCGCCGGAAATTCGCCGGAATCGGCCACCCGTTGGCCGATCTCTTTCGGTATTCCTTTCCTTCTTTCTTTTCTTCCGTTATTCTGACTATTACGTGTCTAGTGCCACGTGTTTAGTAGATCGAAGTATACGAGGTGAAATCCAAGAGGAGGAAGATCGAAGAATCGAAGATGCGAGAAGGCAATTCCGAAAAACTGCTCTCGGATTTTCTGCGCTGCCCACCGAGAAAATTCGCCATAAATCAACCGGTCATCCGATGGACGTGAAATTTTGACAGCAGCTTCACGACTCATAAATCTACCATCGTCCAGAAGGAATTGTTCATCCAGTAAATACGCATGGAGATACGGAAGTCGGAGCAAGGCTGTAATTTCAGATCAGCAAACAGGTTGGATCAATAGGAGTGGGAAGAGCAGCTAGCCATCTTCTCTGCGCGTGAATCACATGCGCCGCCGTAGCTCGGATCATTGCCGTTGCTGCCCCGGATTGCACGGATTGGTTTCCGTGGCAATCTAGCTTTGCTTAGTGCGACTACCTCACGCTCCAAGAGGTAATGTTTCGAATCTATTGTCATTCGATTCGGTTACGTTTAAATTAATATATGCATGTTCGTTTTAATAAGAAACTTGTATGATTTTATGTGACTACATGAAATTGGTTTTATTATTGCGAGCATGATTATTTGATTTAAACGCGAGCATGCTAATTGATTTAATTTCGATTAAGTAATTAAGCATGTTGTTGTTTTAATTTCGCTGGAAGCGCAAAGGTACGCAATGTATGTTGTTTTAATTTCGCTGGAAGCGCAAAGGTACGCAATTAATTGATTAATATTGTCGGGCATGTGCTTATGTGTTTTAAAGTCGTTTAAATCGCATAAAAATTTTGTTTTCCGTTGCGTACGCGTGCCCGAAACCCAACAGTGGTATCAGAGCTCGTTGCGTAATTAATTGCGTTGTATAATATGCTATGATTTTATGCATGTTCGATTTATTAAAGTAGTGATTGTTGTATTATGTAATTGGGAGTTTTCGTAAGTTTAAAATATTTTTGAAATATTGTTTAGAATTTTTCCAGCTTTAAAATTGTTTAAAATTGGAAAATCGGATCTGAAATTGTTTTTAAAAAACGTCGGTTTTTGTTGTTCGGATCGAACCGGTCGAACCGGCCGGTTCGATGGTTGTGTGCGATTTAGTTGACCGAATCCACGTGGATTCGGGTCGGTCAGGCCGGTTCCCGGTCCGACTGACCCGGCCCACTGATTTGGGTCAGCTGGACCGGACAGAACCGGACCGCTTCGGTCCGAACCGGTCAGACCGGTTGGGCCGAACCGGTTCGCTGAAAATAAAATAAAAAAATAAAAAAAAAAAAATTATTTTAGATTTCTAAAATTAAACTTAAAACAAATTGATTTTAATTTTTGGAAAATTATTTTCAATTAATCCCAATTAGATAATTGGATCAACAATCATCTATTTTAGTAAATAGGTGTTAGATTAATCAAATTGATTTAAATTGTTAAATTGAATCAATTAATAGAACACATATATAATATTGATTATAGTTCAACTTAATTAGTAGTACCTCAACATTATATGAATGATTTATGCTAGTTGAGGTTCTATAATTATTTTGAAAATCCGATAATTAATTAATGTAATTAATTATGTAGTTAGGTCGTATGTTCCTCTTAGGACAATATGCGTTTCCATATACCTTTAGAGAACATAGATGTAGGAATCACATAGACCAATCCAAACCTTCTGATGAGATAAAACATTTTAATAAAAATCCCTCATTCTTAATTTAATTAAGAATCATTTCAAGCTATAAAGAAAAACCCAATCTGTTGAGTTATTTCTTTCCTTCTGCCAACGGTTGGATTATGTGTAGCCCTTTACTATAGTGCAGTAAGCCGTGTTAGCGGGGAGTGCTATGGTAGAGTAAGCTGTAATTCAATTGACATAGTGATGAAGGTAGCCGTAGAAAAGGGTTATGTTGAATTAACGTGGTCGGCTAGATTAACTAGGGACTGCATTAGTTTGGCATAATCAAGTTCTATGAGCATCTTTGATTGGTAGGTTAGACTTGACACACGACGATTTTGATATTCGCGAGATTAACTTAGGTCATTATCAAGTGTGAGGAAAATTAATTTAGGGTCATATTGTGGATATGATTGATTGTGATCTACCTTTGGGCAAATATAATCGGGCTAGATTAACTACGGGTTATATTTGTCTATTGGACCTAAAGCCCATTAAGAAAAATCAGTTTTCTCGTTTGTCTACTAGAGGGAAGTGGAACTCGATAAAATTAGTGGGAGAACAATTAAATAACATAAGTCCAAACATTTAATTGTAACAATCATTTAACGCGAATCTCTAATAATCCTCTTCTCTATATGTCTCAGATAATCATGTCTAAGAATCCCATAATGTCAATCCTCGACAATAAACTCAATGGCCCTAATTACCTAGATTGGTTGCGTAGTCTTAAGCTTGTGCTAACTGTTGAGGGGCGTCTCTATGTTTTGAACGGGAGGCTTCCCGCCACTATACCTGCCACAGCGACTGATGCTGAAAAGGAAACTTATGAAGTTTGGAAGAAAGATGACACTCATGCTAGGTGCTATATGATAGCCGCCATGGAGCCCGCGCTTGCGAGGAAATATGAGTCTCACATGCATGCCTTCGATATAAAGGCTCATCTCGATAGCATGTATAGTGAGAATATTAGGGCATCGAGGTACATTGCTACAAAGGAGTTGATCACAGCGAGACTGCGCGAAGGGACTTCGGTCCACGAGCACTGTCTCAAAATGATCACTCTCCTTGAAAAGCTAGTGCATCTCGATGTCACCCTCCCGGCCGAGCTCTCGTTGGATTTGATCCTGTTGTCTCTTCCTAGTTCCTATGAATTGTTCATAGTAAACTTCAACATGAACAAACTAGATCCTCCCTTGGATTAGTTAATGAACATGTTGGTCAGTTTCGAGTCCACCATTAAGAAAGAGAAGTCTGTTCTCATTGCTGTTACTTCTAGAAAGAAGAGTTCTTCCTAAAAGAAGAAAAATGAAAGAGTTCCCTTTCCAAACAGCAAGTTCGAAGTGGGTGAAGGTAGTGGGGGCCCCTAAGGCGAAATTCAGCAAAATGTAAGGAGATAGGTCAAAACCCCGCACAACTTTGGCACGCTAGATTAGGTCATGTCTCTTTAAGAATGATGAACGATTTTGTTAGTGAAGGACTGTTCTCTTTGGAGGACGTGAAATCAGTACAAATTTGTGAATCTTGCCTTAAAGGGAAAATGACCAAGTCACCCTACAAAGGGAAAATGGAACGAGCCGAGGGTCTTTTGGATTTGATCCGTACAGACGTATGTGGTCCACTAAGGGTTAGTGCGAAGGGTGGATATAACTACTTCGCTACCTTTACCGACGATTATTCTAGGTATGGGTATGTGTACTTGATGAAGTACAAGTCTGAAACATTTGAAAGGTTCAAAAATTTTAGACACGAAGTGGAAAAGCAACTCGGACGAAGTATTAAGAAGCTGCGATTCGATCGTGGTGGAGAATACTTGAGCATCGAGTTCATTGACTATCTAAAAGAGAATGGGATACAATCCCAATGGACTCCACCGGGAACTCCTCAACTTAATGGAGTCTCCGAACGTTGGAATCGAACTTTATTAGATATGGTTCGATCAATGATGGGGTTCACAAACTTACCGGCATACTTGTGGGGTCATGCACTTCATACTGCCGCGTATTTGCCGAATAGAGTTAACACCAAAGCAGTTAAATCCACACCTTATGAACTTTGGCATTCCCGGAAACCCAACTACAAACATATTAGGATATGGGGTTGTCCCGCTTATGTGAAGCGATTAGTGGGAGATAAGTTGGATAGTAAATCCAACTTGTGCTATTTTGTGGGGTATCCCGAAGACTCGATGGGATACGAGTTCTACTATGTCAAAGAAGCAAAGACGTTTGTTTCGAGAAATGCCACCTTTTTTTGGAAAGGGAGTTTCTATCCGATAGAAAGGGCAGCATGATAGAACTTGAAGTAGTTCAAGAACCACAGAGTGAAGTTCAAACGCAAGAACAAGTAATCGAACCAAAACAACAAACCACTAATATACCTCCTGAACCTACGGTACGTAGATCCGAAAGAGTTCGGAAAATGCCGGATAGGTTATTCCTCCTCGAAAATGATGAAGATCATATTGATCTTGGACGAGATCCAAGAACATACAATGAGGCCGTATCGGATGCGGACATGGGACATTGGCTAACTGCCATGAAATCCGAAATGGACTCCATGTACTCCAACAAGGTGTGGACCTTGGTAGATCCACCTAAGGGAATCGTTCCTATAGGCTGCAAGTGGATCTATAAGAAGAAAATTGGAGTGGATGGAAAGGTATCGACCTATAAAGCTAGATTGGTAGCGAAAGGATACACTCAAAGGCAAGGCGTTGACTATGAGGAAACCTTTTCGCCAGTCGCGATGCTGAAGTCCATTAGGATTTTGCTAGCCATAGCTGCGTGGTACGACTACGAGATATGGCAAATGGATGTGAAGACCGCCTTCCTTAATGGAGACATTGAGGAAGAGATTTACATGGCGCAGCCGGAAGGCTTCATATCTTCTGGAAGTGAGCAAAAGGTTTGCAAGCTCCAGCGATCCATTTATGGATTGAAGCAAGCATCCCGTAGTTGGAACATAAGATTCGACTCAACTATCAAAGAGTTTGATTTTAAGAAGAATCCGGAGGAACCTTGTGTATACAAGAAGGTTAGTGGGAGGGCAGTGATATTTTTAGTGCTTTACGTTGATGACATTCTACTCATTGGGAATGACGTAGGAATGTTGCAACAAACGAAAGCATGGTTGTCCACACGTTTCTCAATGAAGGATTTGGGAGAAGCATCTTATGTATTAGGAATACGCATCTATAGAGATAGAGCAAGAAAGATGCTTGGCTTATCCCAAAGCCTGTACATAGACACCGTTATGAAACGGTTTAGCATGGAAGAATCCAAGAAGGGATTCTTGCCAATGTCCCATGGGGTTCGTCTCTCGAAATCTATGTGTCCCCAAACACCTAGTGAAATCGAGGAGATGAAAAGGACGCCCTATGCTTCTGCCATAGGAAGCATAATGTATGGCATGCTATGTACGAGACCCGATATTGCGTATGCTGTGAGTGTCACAAGCAGATATCAGTCTAACCCCGGCCCGGCTCACTGGAAAGCCGTGAAAGATATCCTCAAGTACTTGCGAAGAACTAAGGATATATTTTTGGTCTATGGGGGTGCCGAGTTGAAATTAGAGGGTTTCACTGACTCTAGTTTTCAATCGGACGTGGACGACTCAAAGTCGAATTCTGGATTTATATTCACGCTTAATGGTGGTGCCGTGTGTTGGAAGAGTTCCAAGCAAAGCACGACGGCCGATTCCACTACCGAAGCGGAATACATTGCAGCGTCCGAAGCTGCAAAGGAGGGGACTTGGATAAGGAAGTTCATCCAAGAGTTGGGTGTCATTCCTGATGCTAGTGATCCAGTACCGTTGTACTGTGATAACACCGGAGCCGTGGCACAAGCTAAGGAGCCGCGATCTCATCAGAAGTCGAAGCATATTCTGAGGAAGTATCACGTGATCCGAGAGATCATTGATAGAGGTGAAGTTAAGGTTGAACGAGTCACCTCGGAAGAGAACGTTGCAGACCCCTTCACGAAGCCTTTACCGAGATCGGTCCATGAGAAACATCGAGAGTCGATGGGATTGCGATTTATGGGTAGTTGGCTTTAGGTCAAGTGGGAGATTGTTAGAGTAGGTGACCAACAAGCCAACATGTGGCTGTGGTCTTTCGTATTTATTATTGTAATAAACGAACCTTCATTCGTATTAATGATAAAACACATTGGCATTCTATATCTTTGTCCCTTTGTCACAAGCATAGATATAGTCCTTACAGTTATTACAAGTACTAGTAATTGATCGTTAGGATCGTGAGATATTTACTTAAGTATTATAACTGTTAAACGTGTTCCTAGTCGAAGGGTTACGCCACTAATGAGGATATCGGCCTTTCCCATTAAGACTAGCACTTAGTGTATGTGTACTGCATCTCATCAGTAAACGGTATTGTGATATCGGCATGCATAAGTGGGTGCTCGTAAGTTGACGAGTTCACTGAACTCCCTCACCCTAGAAATCTCTAAGTGGTTCCCAATAATCGAGTAGAGATATCTATGGTATAGTTGTACACCATTAGTCCTTATGACCTAGACATCACCGTGACTTCACTAGAGGACCAGCTGTATCGTGACCTGTCCCTGAGTTCCACCGAGGACCATCCCAAGGGCCAGTGTTCGTGCAGTCCGAAATCTAGTGGGAGGTCTGTGCATTGTAGTCGGGGATTCGATCGCTAGAATAGTCTTGGATGTCCTGTGTGTTCTGAAAGTTTGTAATCATTCTAAGTCTCTGGCCAGAGCTGACTAAGTGATGATTAGAGAATTCGATTCTTTAAGTCATGCACGTAAGGATTACAACACTTAGAACGATCGCACCGTTATTGAACATATAAAGAGGTCTCGATGAACCAATGCCTCTAGTTCGATCGGGACATGTGCATCGAAGGGACCGTACTGTACGTTAACTATATCTGAAGGTTCTTGCAGGCACTTCATTTGTATCTAGGGAATCATGACGCGTAGTTGCTAGACGCCAATCTTGATTCGTTGGGTGATTAAGGTGAAACGAGTTTCATCTTAATCGTAACTCTAACGGGACGAGTTTTGACCACAAAGGGTTGTGGGCCCACGGCTAGCTTACACCTGAACCATCGAGGGTCACACTGCTCGTGTACATGAGATCTTTGAATAAACGGTCAAAGGTAAAATATGTTTATCTTTGCATGATTGGAAGTCAATATGATTGGGTCCAACATTCGTAATTTGGAATTATGAATGAGAATAAGAAAAGGAAAAGAATAGGCGAACGTATTAGTGAACCTTCTAAATCGGGAAGTTTCCAAATTTAGAAAGTGCACTGAATTAGGGTTTCCACTTTTGGAAAGTTGGAAATCGAGAGTTGGAACTCGTAATGACGAGGACATTATAATGATTCCGAAAATGTAATCGTTACAATTTTCCGATCATTGAATTGAGAGAGACGAGCAAGTAAAAGAACTAACGGACTTAAGTTGTTGGGCCCTGTCCAACTTAAGCCCGTTAGGGTTTTATGCAAGACATATAAATACTTGATTTATATGTCTTGCACACACACAACTAAGAGAACACACGTTCCTAACCCTAGCCGCTGCCTCTCTCGATCAGCCACCCTCTCCCACGGCCACCACCACCGCGCCGTCGCCGGAAATTCGCCGGAATCGGCCACCCGTTGGCCGATCTCTTTCGGTATTCCTTTCCTTCTTTCTTTTCTTCCGTTATTCTGACTATTACGTGTCTAGTGCCACGTGTTTAGTAGATCGAAGTATACGAGGTGAAATCCAAGAGGAGGAAGATCGAAGAATCGAAGATGCGAGAAGGCAATTCCGAAAAACTGCTCTCGGATTATCTGCGCTGCCCACCGAGAAAATTCGCCATAAATCAACCGGTCATCCGATGGACGTGAAATTTTGACAGCAGCTTCACGACTCATAAATCTACCATCGTCCAGAAGGAATTGTTCATCCAGTAAATACGCATGGAGATACGGAAGTCGGAGCAAGGCTGTAATTTCAGATCAGCAAACAGGTTGGATCAATATGAGTGGGAAGAGCAGCTAGCCATCTTCTCTGCGCGTGAATCACATGCGCCGCCGTAGCTCGGATCATTGCCGTTGCTGCCCTGGATTGCACGGATTGGTTTCCGTGGCAATCTAGCTTTGCTTAGTGCGACTACCTCACGCTCCAAGAGGTAATGTTTCGAATCTATTGTCATTCGATTCGGTTACGTTTAAATTAATATATGCATGTTCGTTTTAATAAGAAACTTGTATGATTTTATGTGACTACATGAAATTGGTTTTATTATTGCGAGCATGATTATTTGATTTAAACGCGAGCATGCTAATTGATTTAATTTCGATTAAGTAATTAAGCATGTTGTTGTTTTAATTTCGCTGGAAGCGCAAAGGTACGCAATGTATGTTGTTTTAATTTCGCTGGAAGCGCAAAGGTACGCAATTAATTGATTAATATTGTCGGGCATGTGCTTATGTGTTTTAAAGTCGTTTAAATCGCATAAAAATTTTGTTTTCCGCTGCGTACGCGTGCCCGAAACCCAACAGTTTATCCGTCTACGTCGCATCTGTCCGAGCCATCATTTGTTAAGACCAAAGGACGACCAAAGAATAACTCGACAAAGAGAGACCCTTCTGGATGGCAGTATCATATTGATGATGAGACAATTAAGTCGTCTTGTGGTTCCAAGGGTCGCCAAACCTCATCTGGTGCAAAGATTCCTAAAACAAAGGTTGAGAGAAGCACTGATGGAACGCCTCAATCGAAGATGAAAGGTCGTGGTTCTCGTATTCCCACACAAGAATCTGCTACCCCTACAATACCTGCACATGAAGGAATCAACTTTTATTCTTTCGTGCCCAGATTTATGGTCCGTCTTATTCAAGATTATGTTAACGTGATGGCGGATGGCAACTGTGGGTACCGGTGCGTTGCTCAAGCCGTGTACGGGGATCAAGAAAGATGGCCGCAAGTGAGAGGGGAGTTGCTTATTGAGTTATACGAGCATGCTAGTGTCTACACGGCGATGTTTGGCAGTACCGGATACGTTGAGGTCATACGCAAGTGTGACTGGACCTCAGAACCTTGTCTACAAGCTTATTGGATGGACATGAGTGAAATGGGATTGGCCATTGCTACCTGATACAGTGCATTAGTGGTACTTTTGACTCAAGTAGGGAGTATGACTTACCTTCCTATGTTTGGCAGTGGTCACTTATCATGTATGATTGTTGTGACATTGCACAACAATCATTTCATGTTTGTTAATTTGGTCGCGAATAGTCCACTACCACCAATCCATCCGGCATGGGTACACCATAGAGCTAAAAACTTGAGGCACTTACTCAAAACGAACAAACCCCGACTACTCTTGTACGAACAATTAAAGTCTGGTCGGTAGTTCAATTTGTAGTTGTATATGAAATCTAGTTGAATTTGTATTTGTATTTGAAATTTAGATCAATTTGTAGTTGTATTTGAATTCTAGTTCAATTTGTATTTGTATTTGAATTTTTAGGTCAATTTGAGTGTCTGAAATAAATTGGTTAATTAAAAAATAAATCAATTAGTGATTTCGTACTGAATTCCACGAAATGTCACTTCATATTTCGTGGAAAAATCTACGAAATATGGTCTTCCATTTCGTAGAAAATTCCACGAAATATGATGTCACATTTCGTGTACGTTTACACGAAATACACGATTTTTTTCAATCTAACAGTTTCGTCCTTCGTGTTCTATAACAATAAACACTTATATTTCGTGTGAAAAGATACGAAATGGTTGAGTGGATTTCGTGTATTTATACACGAAATAGCGGGCGAATTTGGTTTTTTTTTTAGGAAAGTTACAAATGAAATAAATCGCACTGCAAGCCGGTAAAAACCGCACTATGAATAGCATTTCAGTATTATATATTGTGTATAAGGCAACACTGGGTTACTTTAAAAAAAAATATACCATCAAAATTGCCCTGAGGTGTTATGACTTTGACCGTGACAACAAGGTCATTCTCCTGCAAAAGTTTGTTGAGAAATTAATTAGTAATAAAAATGATTAAATTAGAGTTTACTTTTTTATATTTAATTAATTATGTTAAATATAATTCTATCCTTCTAAAGAGGTCACTCACCTTGAGATCCAATTTCGTTGACCATGGACTTTTCCTGGACAAATTATATACAGGGCTTGCCATTGTAGGACGAGACTTTACAAAAAGAGAAAAAAGAATAAATAAATGAAATCTACAATTATTGATCCTATTAAATAATTTTTTTTACTGTTTTATCATTTATGAGCAATTAATTATTTCAGTTTCTTAATTTCTTTTACCCTTTAATTATAAATGGTCTTGTAGATGTTATATGGGTTGAAATGCATCAGTTAGTTTAATTTTTACTTTTGATTTACACATCACACACTTATATATATATATTAAAAATAAAATAAAAATATTGTAAAATATGCATGAATCTATTCCTGTTTGTGCATATGACTAAATATAATTTGAAGTAATTCACAGGATGTAGTATAAAACAAACTTTTAAATTAATTAAGACATACACACGCTCGTGCCTATGTAACAAGTAAATCATATTTATTGTATCCAACACCTTAGGTTTATTGTATCCAACACTCTGTGTTATGTAGATCATATTTATGTACCTAATTTCATGGGGAAATATCATTACTTTAATCATTTTTTTTAAATAACAAGTAAATTAATATATAGCATTGAAAGAGGAAATTAGAAAAGAGTTAAAAGGAAGCCCTAAGAATTGTTAAAATGATCATGCCCTGTTTGGGTTTATGGTCCTTATCCTGCAGTAACTATAAATATAATATTCCAAGCAACAAAAAATAATAACATATGACGTTATATCCATATAGTATGTACTAGTATTCTTTCCTGTAAGATGCATCAGATAATACTATTTAAAAAATGAAATGAAGATACATGACAATAACAATTATAATAAAAGTTATTAGTAATACCAATAACACCATCAATATTTATACAAATTAGGAGAAACAATAATAATAATAATAATAATAATAATAATAATAATAATAATAATAATAATAATAATAATAATAATAATATAACTGCAAAATAGGAGATAAAACAATATATATATTAATTTTTTTTTACTAATTATGTCATTAGAGTTTCTTAGGTTGACATATCGCTTCTTTCTTTTATGTATAACGATTAGAAACCTCTTGAAATCTACTTCAATATAAAACAAATATTTTTTTAAAAACTTATAATATTTTAAAAATTGTGATAAAAAGACTATCAAGAAAAAAAAAATAGAAAATGAAAAATCACTCATCCAATCAATTCGAAATTAAATATTAAGGCCTCGTTTGGTTTCTTTAAAAGATTAATTAGCCAAGATACGATTAAATAATCTAATGAAACCCAATTTTTTAATCAGACCCCGGAACGTATAACGGAAAAACCTCCTAAAAGAAAAGATATGGTAAGATAAGCCAATAATACTATAATATCGACATAACAAGTTATTTCCAAACATTAAACAAAGTTCAATTATATAGTTAATAATGACTAATTTCCCCAACCAAACGAGACATAACTGAATTGTTTAGTTGTGCTTTGAAACTCCTATATACTTGGGGGTAATGAGCCGAGCCAAGCAGGCTCGTTAGCTCGCTAAGTCGGCTTGACAAAAGCTCGAACTCAAACTTGAATTTTTTGAGCTCAAACTTTCTGACGAGTCGAGTTTGAGCACATTTTAAGCTGTTCGTGAGCTCGCAAGCCCTTTTTTTTTTTTTTTTTTTTTTAATTTTTATATAAATATATTAATATAAAATAAATAATTCTTATAAATAATAAAAAAAAAAATTACATGTCATCTTTTAGATTTCAAATTTTCTTTTTTTTTTATAATTTATAATAATAAATTTCTAATAATATTAATAAAAATATAAAAATACTCAAAATGGCTCAACGGTCAAACTCGCTCATTTCCACTGCCATCACCTGGGCATCAGTTGGCATATATAACTCCCTCTTGATGGCTGGAGTGAGAAAAATGTAAAGGGATTCTATCTAATTATCCAAAATAACAAACGACTTTTCCTCCAGTCAAAATAAATACTGTTCTCTGGACGTAAATATATACATATATATATATATATATATATATATATATATATATATATATATATATATATATATATATATATATATATATATGAAAAGTTACTTACAGAAAAACAGGGTTCGTAGAAGGGTGGCGAGTTGGCTTCATACCCAGGCCATGGAGGCGGTGGCCTGAGCACTGCATACGATGGCGATTTCCCATGAGCATTAATTTCATTCACAGTTTTACTTAGTTGGTAAAGCATAAACACGTTTTACTTAGTTGTTAAACGGAAGAAACGGAAAAAAAAAAAAAAGGAAAATCTTAACACTGCATGGTTGTTAATAAAAGAAAGAAGTGAATTTAACCTCAAACTTCTTGCAAATATATCAGCGATGAATCCTTTGATGAATTCTCAGATGGCGGATCAAGGTTATCCTCTTTCTTGCCCTCCATTGGTTTGTATAATTAAGCTAAACTTGAATGTATTATGTATGCATTTGTGTATTTAATTCAACATGCTCTACCATGATTAGGTTAGAGTCAACTATCGTGGTTCCTTTATCTTTTCTTTTTTGAGTCTTTTACAAATAAAGTCTATTATGGGTCATAAATGGATCATAAATGGATCACGAAAAAAAAAACCTAAAAAAAAAAATGTTCACATGTGTGTAAAAGACTAAAATACCCTCTCACATTTTAATACGTTTCAATTTCATCCTTTAATTTAATCTCAATTTGACCCCAAATTTCACCTTTATTTAATTTTGACTGATAAGGAACGTCAAATTGGATTTGAGTTGCAAAATAACTATTTAATTAAGAGTTATTAATGGGCATTGGTGGAAATATCGAAAGAAATTATGGAAAAATAAGGGTTTCTACGAACTCGAATTGTATTTGAGTACGATACGAACTCCATCTCAAGTGAAACGGCGCAAGAAACAAAACTCATGAGTAAAGCTCATGAATAACGTCAAATTTCAGCAATCCAGCGTCGTTTAGACAACTAAAAGTTCGTTTTTGCTATTTTAGGTAAATTTTAGAAAATTAATATCAAATCATAGACAAATCGTATTAGGATTCCGTAAATTGGGTTGTTCCCAAAATTACAAGATCTACTAGAATCAGCATCTAACTCGTTTTTGCCGTTTTTGGTAATTTTTAGTATTTTCTTAGTTTAATTAGTGTTTTTAGTTTTTTAGTATAAATAGTTGGATTAGGACTTTATTTTGAGAAGAATTTCGAATTTTAATAAAGTCTTTAGATTTTTCTCTATTAATATGTTGACCGTTCAACAAAGACAAAAATAATAGAAAACTAAAAGAATTAATATTGTTGTGGTTGACAATAATATTAAGGGGAAAGTACAGATTGCACCATTGAACTATGTGTGTTGTCACAAACACCCCCTTGAACTACAAAACGTATCAAAATAGCCCCTCCGTTTCAAAAATAAGGTCAGCTTCGGGCGTAAAAAAAAAAAAAAAAAAAGTCAACGCCGGAGACCGGCGGTAAAAAAAATCAAAAAGAAAAAAGTGAAAAAAGAAGAAGTAAAAATTGGATTTTTGTGGTCAAAATTGATGAAATTGAAGTTAAATTGGAGTTACAATTAGGAATTGAGTTTAAAGTGTAGGATCTCAGGAGCTACCAGTTGTCCTAAAACCAATTGGTGTTAGGAAAGGCGCAAACCCTAGCTTTATAATGCATTTAACACACGGCCCACGGCATTCGATTGTGTGCCATCCATACCCGGGCCGCCACCACGTGGACAATTGCTGCCAAACACAGGCTAACATAAAGAGTTGGGGATAATTTTGTCATATATATTAATTTTGTCTCTATTTATAATACATATTAAAGGGATGAACTTATTGGCGAAAGAGATATAAACCCTGAATCTAGAATAATAAAAATGGTTTGTCAGGGACTTATGTATAAAAACCCCTTCTTTTTTTAATACAAGTTGGAATTTTATATTGCACTTTTCCGGTTTATTCCCGGTAGATTAAGTGAATGTTTATGCAAAATGTTAGTATAGCAACTATATAGGCATAATTGCATTTTTCGTCAATGTACTTTGCCATTTATTCGATTTTCATCCATAAGCAAGATGAAGTTACAATTTATGTCCCTAAACATGTCACTTTTATGTCGTTTTTGTCCCTCCGTCCATTTGTCCAACTAGTATGGATGAAAAATAGCATGTGCACCGCACATGACACACAAAAGACACCCCCATTCATGTAAGTGTACGATTTTAAGAGCAATTTCATAAATAAATAAATTTCTCTTCAAAACCCTAACCAAAATAGAGATTAGGGCTTTGAAGAGAAATTGGGGTATTTTTGAAATTGCTCTTAAAATCTTGCTTTTACATGAATGGGGGTGTCTTTTGTGTGCCATGTACGGTGCACATGCTATTTTCCGTCTATACTAACCAGTGGCGGAGCCACTCTTTGGCAAGGGTGGGCTCCAGCCCACTGTGGATTCAAAAAAAATTCTTCTAAATATTATAGCATTATGTAATTAGCTAACTCAAATAATTTAATTAATTTAGTCCACCCAGTAATTTAATTTAGCCCATCTACCAAAAAATTATGTGTTCTTAGGTGGTATTTGCACAAGCTTATTTAAAAGCATAAGTTAGAGATTGTGAGTTAAGTTGTGATTAAGTGATTATTTCTAAAAGTTGGGGGTGTTTGCAAATTCGGTGGAAAATCAACTAAAATAGATTAAGCAGGTACTGGGGTGCTATTAAAATTATAGCTTAAAACACCTTATTTTTAGAGAAGCAAAAGCAAAAATTGATTTTGCAAACACCTAAAAACAGATTATATGCAGAAAAAAATCTCATAATCTATTTTTAAAAGCTTTTGCAAACACCTAGTTAAAGTTTATAAATTTGGTGCTACTTTACACGAATGAATCAAAAAAAATCTCGAAAAAAAATATCGGGGGCTCTGCCCCTGAACCTCCGTAAATATTTAGTCCACCCTGTCTCGAATTCCTGGCTCCGCCACTGATACTAACTGGACAAAAGAACGGAGGGACAAAAACAACATAAAAGTGTTATGTTTAGGGACGTAACTTGTAACTTTATCTTATTTAGGGACAAAAACCGAATAAGTGGTAAAGTATAGAGACAACAATGGTAATTATCCCCAACTATATATGTATATGTATTTAAGTGGGCAATGAAATTTAAATGGCGCAAAATAAATTAAGAACACAAGAATTCACGTGATTCAGCTAAAATCAAGAGTATGGATATAATTTATTGCAGTTTTATTTTATGACATGTATGCACATATATATGCATATTTAGAGCTCGTTTGGTTAAGCTTTTTTAAAACATCTTATAAGCTCCTACATCTGATAAGATGTTTTTGGAGTTGATAAGCTGTTAGATCTTATTTTAAAAATTATTTTTTAAGATGTTTGGATATGTAGCTTATAAGTTACTTTTAGTTTTTATAAGTTGTTCATGTGTTTGGAAATAAAATGTTTGTTTATCTCTATAATGACAAAAAAGTACATAATGCCATTATATTTATTAAACATATAATTTGACTCAAATACTTATGTTCCTAAAATATTATTATAATATTTACAAATTAATTTCTCAATTTTAGTGTTACCATGAATGAGTTCTTCCCCATGAACCCGCGTGAGGAAGTTTTGTTGAATTATCATAATTGTTTTTAAACTCACATATACACAATTAAATGGGTAAATTTGGGGCCCCTAAAGTATGATCAAATAACTTACATGTTCTTGTGATATCGGTAATTACAAATACTCTTCTTAGTTATTGCTTCGTCTAACAGTTGCACCCTTACGAATGTATGACTAACAAAATCTTCATGATTCTATGGAATATTCGATATAAATTTCCAAATCTACCCAGGGGTAAACGTAATATACCCACAGGGGGTAAATATAATATTTTGTCTTACCTGAGGTGGGTATCCGTAATTTACCCATAATTTGTTTGTTTAATAAAATGTTAATTTAGACAATTTATTCATTCCATTTGGGTTCATAGGCTGTTGGTTTTAAGGGATATTTGAAATTGCTAATACCACAAATGTTTGTAGGTTATTTAGTCTTACCTAGAGGTATCCGTAATTTACGTAAATCAAATTAGAGCACGAGATATTGCACGCCTGCCTATGAACTACTGTTTATTTTTTTTGAATTATATTGTTTCATGGAATGACTTTTATTAAATATATATTTATGATCGTCCATGTCGACAATTGTTGCTTCGTTTACAATTTTATCATAAAAATAAAGAAATAAGTAATGTTTCAATTTTATTAGAGAGAGTTATATCGAAATTTGTACTGCCGAAGTAAACATTTGTACTGCATATATAACACCCCAATGTTGAAAATATCCAATGGGATCGAAAAGAAGCCGAAGGAAAATTCACTAGATTGATCAGGTCTATACAAAAAAGAATATGCTAAACATTCCGACAAACTTTATCAGTCGAGACCAAAAGTAGCGATACGGGAATAACTGGAGTTTGAGTACCCGAACTATCATTTGTCATTTCTAAGCATTATGATCTAAAACAAAAATAGTTGATCCAAAACCTGTAGAATGAAACTTTGTTAGACATAATTCATATGGATCGATCGATAATTTATAGAATTGATCGAAAGTACTTGTCTATTTCAATTTTCAATCATCAAACATAATATTTAACAATGTCCAAATTAAATTTTAATGGGGTTTCAATTAGTTAACTAATCTCACCTTTTCTTGCTCTTAATTAGCTCTTTCTTGCAAGTCCTGGTTGTGGAAGACAAAGGATCCCATGATACCGTTATAGGTATGTTTTCGATATCTTGTTCACAAACTTCACATTTGTTGTTCCCGTGCTTCTTCGTCCATTCGACTTCACATGTTCGATGAATCATGGAAAATTTACATTTGCATTTTTTCTGGAGCATGTTGTGTCGGTATACGTTGAAGCAGAATCTGCAAATGGCTTCGTCTTTCGGAATTTTCTTAACCTCTTCTAAAAGTTGGCATAAAAAATATATGTACCTCTTAGTGCAAAAGTACGAAAACAGCAAATTAGGATATAACATGTAGACAACTGGTGATTTAAACACATTGAAAAAATAAACTCAATAAAATTCTTATTATCAATTTAACTAGCAATTATCCCCGTGCGATGCAAAAACGAAGAAAATTTAAATATATGATAAATAAATTGTATTAAAAATAAATTTCACAATATTAAAATTATTAGTTGTACTATCAATATACTATCAATATTCCTACAAATATGTATATAAATAGATAATCTTAGTTTCAGTATCTTCAAAGAGGATTATAAAAGTATATTATCTTCAATCGAATTACATTGCGTACGAAAAATATAAGTAATAAGACATTTAAAGAATTAGTTAAGTTGCAATTTTTAGAATGTCCCTTACTTCACTGGCTACTTTCAATTTAAATTGAGGATAATGAACTTTTGGAAAACATTAATATATATATGATGACAAAAATTATTACGTACCCCCGAAATTGCCTTGAGGTGTTCTCACTTTGACGTTGACAAACTCATTCTCCTGCAAAAGTTTGTGATAAATAAATTAATAATTCTAGATATAAAATTTATTTATTATTATTATTATTATTATTATTATTATTATTATTATTATTATTATTATTATTATTATTATTATTATTATTATTATTATTATTATTATTATTATTATTATTATTATTATTATTATTATTATTATTATTATTATTATTATTATTATTATTATTATTATTATTATTATTATTATTATTAGTACTACTACTACTACTTTATTTTTATTTTTTTCTAATGATACATATTATTTTAACTTTAATCTTTTAATTTGTAGTATTGAGAATGAAAAATTCGGAGAACCATATATAAATGTAATATTTGTATAAGAGGCCGACTCACTTCCAGCTCCAATTTCCAAGTCGCGGACGATCCATAAACAGGGCTTGTCGAGAATGCATCCTTCAGAAGGGAAAAAAAACAATATGGAAAACGAACAAGAAAGTTGTAGAACGAACCTTGATAAATTAATATTCGATAATTAATTAATAACTTTTATCTAAGTAATAACTTTTTTCTGTGCTGACTCGTGGACAATGTGCGAAATTAGTGATTCACTCAATTTATAAGATGACCCCATCTAATACATAAATTAATAGTATGCATAGTAGTTACTCTTCATAAATTAAAATATATTTATGATCAATATCTATAAAAACTTGACAAAATATTTTTCAATTGTGTCTTTTATTTTCTTGTTGAAATTTACATCTCTTTCAATATCAATACCTATCACGTTTCTTAAACATAGTACTAATTTTCCATTTAGTATTGTCATATTTAAACAAAAATATTATTCAATAGTACCATTGCTGTTTTAAGAGCATTCATTCGAAAAATATGCTTTGTAATAGTTCCACTTCATCAGTTCTCATGAACTAATTAAAAGTAATATAATTACAAATTTATCAATAATTTAGCACTCTGCTAAATTAATAGAAATTCGTCGATCTCAATAGTATTAATATATAGAGGTTTAACCGTATTAGAAAGAAAAAACTATATTTCTTTTATAAATTCGGTAACTTTTTATTATATTTCTAGCGAAAAAAGCCGCGGCCGCAATGGGCACCGAGTTTAGGGAAAGGTGTAAATGCATAAGCACGAAAACCACACTAGAGTTAACTAATTACTGCTAGAAGATAAGGTGCTAAATTACAGAAGTAAAACTCGCAAGAATATAATAAAGGCTTACTGCAACTGACCAGTACCGGTCGAAACTTCTTTCATCGACAGCTGAAGAAATAATCGGATCGTTTTTCTGTGCATCCATCGAATATAAATTTAAATTTAAATGTATAGACCGTTCTCAAATGATATATATATATATATATATATATATATATATATATATTGCTGAAAAGCTATATTATATAAGGATTAATATAATGAATGCATAGGTGTACAGTGTACTACTTAAGTTGTTTCATCGAAATTTCCTTCAACTTGACGATGATGTAAGAAAGACAAAATTGAGTGAGCTGACTTTTATTGCTGCCAAAAAGGATGGGTCAATGTCAATGGGAACGTACTCATTTAACAACCGCGTAATTGTTTGCCTGATTGTCTTCCTTAGGTTGACAAACCCAATTGTACGTAAATCCACCCGTTTAAATACAGAATACTAACATTGCCCTATTTTATTATTATAAAAAGATAATTAAACAAGGTTGTTATTTGAAATAGCCCCTCACTAAATTATATAATGTGGGATATGTCTAATTTTTTATTTTTTTTATTTTATTTTTATGATTTTCAATAAAACTCGGGTTTGTTTTATCTTATTTTATTTTGATAATTATTATTTTTATTTATTTGTTTAAATTTTTTTTTTTTGTTTTTGTTTTTCACGACGCTGGCCTAGGTGGTCGGAGTACCGAATAGCTGACTCAATATTAGTTAACTTAGACATTAGTTGACATTTAACATTCTATTTTTTTTTTCCTTTTAATTTTTTTCTGGTGGTGGGTCGTCGTAACTTCAATTAGCTTACTCAACATTAGTTGACATCTCTTCTTCTTCTTCTTTCTTTTTTTTTTTCTTTTATTTTTCAGCGCCGGGTCGTTGGAGCTCAGGTGCCGACTCTACATTAGTTGACATATCATTTTTTTTCTTTTATCTCTTTTTTTTTTGTTTTCGGCAGCATGTCGTCGGAGCTTTGGTTATTAACTTGCATTAGATGACTACGTATTAGTAGTTGACTTCAACATTAGCTGACATCCAATTTTTTTTTTTTTTTTTTTTTTTTCTGCAACAGGACGTTCGAGCTCATATTAGCTAACTGTGCATTAGTTGACTTTGCATCAGCTGACATGCGACCATTTTTGTTAACTCTTTTTTTTCGGCGGCGGGTATTTAGGCTCCGATTAGCTGACACCCAGTTGTTTTAGTACTATTTACCCTAAAATATATCATCTTATTTATAATTTACAATGATTTTTGTTTGACTCTAGATTTAGTAATTCTTGCACCAAAAGAGAAATCACTAGAGTCCCATCTCCTGAGCCAACAAGTTTTGATGGAGATATTTAGTCATTATATTTACATGTGTTCAGTTTTTTTCTTAGTGGTTTTTATTTTAGAGCTAAATAAAATATAAATTATCACTCAAATGGTTCAAATAATTTTGTTCTGAATATATCTTTCTATTGTTTTTTTATTAGAAATAAATTACATATTTACCATTTAAACTAAGTAGGCTTTAGTCTAATGGTATCAGGAACCTCTACCATAATGGCGAAAAATTCAAAATCACTTTAGATGTGTGTGTTGAATATACGTGCACGTAATTTATGTACATGCAAGATTATATTTTTGTGTATGTGTGCGTAAGTACTATCTATTTGCATGTATATGAATTGAATAATTGTGTGGTTTTGGCCCACAAACAAGAGATGGTTTATCGGTTGAAGTAAGTGAATTTGTGTCAATTGACCCAAATTTGAATTCTCTTACCAACGATCGTTAGGTGGATAGCCTAATGTAGTTTTCGTCTGTCCTATATGTTTACTCACTATATCTATACGGTTGACCGTCAGTTCTTTGATTAGAAAAAAATAAAAATAATAATTGTGTAGTCTGTCTGTGTGTTACTCACTCTAATATATTTCATGTATCATTCGTCATTTGTTAAAGTTAGTACTTCATATCTACTATCAGTTTCTATTACGTTTAATTTGATAAAATATTTAGGCTTTGCTTGGGATTTAGAGATACCTTGAAATGTTTTTAGGTAAAACAAATATCAAACAAGATTCAATATATATATTTTCCCTACCGAAGAAGACATTAGTTTCTTACATTCCAGTAGCGAACAAATTTGTTATTTTTCAGTACAAATACTACCACAAGTAAGATTGATTTACTTTCGATAGACAGATACAAAACGGGAGAAAACATTAACAAAGAATAAGCTAATCGGACGCAAACATGCGAACCTGAAAACCCGTGTCCCGCGATTTCTCTCCTTATTATATGTTAAAACAACAGTTCTTCCTCCAAAACCTGTGGAATGACAACGTGTTACGCGGATGATGAGCTAGTTGCACTTGAAGCATATATGTCATTCACATTAGCTATATTGAATTTACGATAAATTTCAATCAATGATTTGATACGATAAATTTCAATCAATGATTTGAAGTGTTGAACAATATATAGTTAATAACAAAATGTGTACTAGAAAAATAAAAGCTCACACTATATATTAAATATGCATTTTTTTTAGAATCTATATCAGATATGCTATTCAATGATTAATTTATGAAAAAATAAATAAATGCATTATATAAGCTTATGAAATAGGAGTAGTCCACCTATTGTGAATGACTAAAGACTATGGTAAAATAAAGCAAAGAGGTTACAAAGACATTAGAAAATAACAGCCAAACTCACCAACTTAACTACTTTATTAAATTCTTCCTTTTTTCAAGGAGGATATTTACTAGTTCCTCAAATTTCCAACAGGTAATTCGAACCCATGACCAAATAGGTCGTAAGTGCAATGTGCATACCGACATGTCATCAATAAAGTCTCTATATTTAGGCTTCAAAACATTGGGGCGTTATAAACTTCAATCCTTGACGACCTTGTTAAGGCCCAGGCCTAATAGTCCAACACTTCCCGGGTACACGGTTATCGAACTCTTTAATATAATGCCCCATAACATATATCAATGTACAATCCCAATTTGTAAGGCCTATAACAAAGATGGTCCTATTCGACATGGCTAAACTTTGTCCCGGGTCGGTACTAGTACTAATTGTAACACTATGGATTTTTTCAAGCCGATCTATTACCCAACCCACTGGCCCACTAAGCATGTTCCTACCACAAGTCCACCCCATAAGTCACCATGAAATATATTGGCGCCCAATATATGGTTAGCCAACTCTTAAGGCCGTAGAACAAAAACTAATGTAAGTTCCCCAATTGCAGGGCCAGTAGCAAAGATTAGCATGTTCAAGCTGGCTGACGCTGTCCCCCAAATCGGCTCTCATACCACTTGTAATGCCGTGAGTTTTTCAACTATGTCTATTAGCAAACCCACATGCTCACGAGGCACCGAGGCATCAAGAGGCCTACTACAAGTCCACGTCAAACGTTCATGAAAGGTACGTATTGGTACCCAACAATAGTAAGATGCATGATTATAAGCTCACATAATTTTTTCATGAGTGATAGGATGTTATAGATAAGTCCACCTATTGTAAATGACTAAAGGCTCTACTAAATAAAACCAATAATTTAAAACTAGGAAACTAAAATAACAACTAAATCAACTAACTTAACTATTGTATCAAATTTCAAAAGACTCGGTCAAGCCTTAAACTAATAGTTAGTATTGCTACTTTAACATCAAGAACATAACATGTGTAAATTATTTTTACCTTCCGGAAGTAGAATATCCGTTGTACTGCTCTTTGTTATTAGTAGTTCGAGCCGAAGCCATGTGATCCCACGATACAACTATCGATATATTTTGGATGTTTTCTTCACAAACATCACATTTGTTGTTTCCTTTTTTCTGAAACCATTCAACTGCACACGGTTGATGAATCATGGAAAATTTACATTTGCATTTGGTCTCCAGCATATCGTCTGTGTATATGTGGAAGCAGAATTTGCAAATTGCTTCCTCTTTTGGAATTTTTTTAACCTCCTCTAAAAGTTAGCATAAGAAAAGAAATATGTATTTGAGATGAACATATAAAATTGACGCAGAAGTTGCAAAATTAGATGTTATGTTGCTTCGATATATATATATATATATATATATATATATATATATATATATATATATATATATATATATATATATATATATATATATATATATATATATATATATATATATATATATATATATATATATATATATATATATATATATATATTTGGAAAATTAGTTGAATGAACCGATTGATAGTAATCATTTAAGTTTATAATTTTTTCAATGATAATGCCATTGACAACATTGAAATTTAAAATTTAGTCCTCCAACCTTTTAGAAGAACAATTTGAAAAATAAAGAAATTGTTTTAGGATTTTTTGATTAAAAAATATAGATACACTTTGAGAAACTTATGGGATCAAAATCAAAATGCTACGAAACATTGCCTAAAAATGTTATAAAAAATGTATTTGGAACACTCACATGATCTATTTTTTGGCCTTATAGGTCCAAACCATTTATATTACTCATTCCGTCACATATTAAGAAACTTAATAAATATGTATAGATTATAGCAAATAATATACTCCATCCGTTCCACAATAACTGTCTATTTTTAAAAATATTTTTGATCTATATTATTTGTCACTTTAGATTTCCAATACTGCATTAAATGCATTTTTTTTCTTTTTTAACCTTATTAATGCATCTCTAAACATTAATTCTCACTTATAAATCATTAAATGATAAAGGTTGTTTTAGTCATTTGTAAGTGATTTTCCTAAAATCAAGCTACACTTATTGAATTTCATAATCTTCGCAAAAAGTGAAAAGAGACACTTATTTAGGAACGGCGGGAGTAGTAAATATTAAAATACTTTTCTCATTTATTTTTTTTCAACTAACTAATTAAGAGTGATAAGGGGTAAAATTGACAAAAAAATGCAATTAGTGCCTTTTTGAAATTCTAAAGTAACAAACAATCACTACTAGAAAATCGCCGATTAGCGACGGACATTGGCAACGTATAACTGATTCGTTGCTACGGTAAAGATTTAGCAATAGCATTAGTGACGGAAGATGAAATCGTCCCTTTGGTGGTGTTACTCTGCTTTTAGCGACGAATGTTTGCGACAACTGATAAGTTTGTTTCAAAAATAATGTTCCAGCAACAAATATAGCGATAACAAATAGAGTCGTTGCAAGTGTAGGTAAGTAGCAACGAACCCTAGCGACGAATATTAAGTCTATTTCTAAAATAAATTTGTAGCAACATATGTTGCGACGACTACATATTTGTTGCTAGGAAAATTGTGTGGCAACGGATTTGAGCAAGGGATAACAAATTCGTTTCTAATTTGAGCGACAAATTTAGTGACGGCAACTATAATCGTCCCTTGGGTTTAGAACAATCAGTAAGTGCTACGGATTTTAGCAACGAAAACTATATCCGTATCTAAGATAAATAATTTGCGAAACTGTAGTGACGGATATTAGCAATGACTAACAAATCCATTTCAAAAGTACATTATTATATTATTATTATTATTATTATTATTATTATTATTATTATTATTATTATTATTATTATTATTATTATTATTATTATTATTATTATTATTATTATTATTATTATTATTATTATTATTATTATTATTATTATTATTATTATTATTCCTAAAAAAATAACTTCATATTAACATAAATGTATTTTAAAGTTTTAGTATATTAAAAGTGATACATGCGTGTATGTATGAATCACTTTTATTTACTTTTCTGCCATTAATTAATTATTGTGGTAAAAGGAAAAAGTAATCCTAATTAAAAGAAACATAAAACCCTTTCTATACAATTTGTGAGAACTACTTTGAGAAATTGAGAGGGCAGGGACGGTTCAACTGCACGCCTCGCAATGGCCACCACCGCGGCGCCACGACTGACCACCACCGCAGCACCACGAAAGCCACCACCACCTACGCGACGAGCAAATCCCCACTGCCGGCCCCGCAACTAGCCGCCACCGCGCACGGTACCACGACCAGCCACCGCCGCGGCGCCACGAGAAGCCACCGCCACGAACGACGCCTCTCTTGGGTAAGTCTGACTCCCCCCCTTTTAATTTTTGTTTGTATTGAAAAAATATTGATTAGAAACTACTTTCTATGATTTTTTGATGAACTGAAATTATGATTTTTTTATGAACTGAAATTTTTTGTATGTGAAATAGATGCTTCAATTAATTCTTTTACCTATTAATTGTGCGAATTTGATATTGCCCAGACATAAAAAAAAATTGTTTGCCAATGACACTTTTCCCATCTTTATATTTGTTCACTTACAATCTCAAAAATTAAACTTTAATGGCCTCTGTTTCTTATTTAGTTGGATTGATAGGGTAAATTTACTTTCTTGTTTCATGCCTTCATATTTGGTGAAAAACATGGGGGGTAATTGGTATTTTGCATCCTCGAATTACATGCATTTGGCACTTTGGACCCTTCAATTGAAACAGTAGCAATTTGCACCCTCTAATTACAACTTGCTTGACATTTTGCACCCTGCTACATATTTGGTTGGAAAAATGACCTGCAACCGGTTCTAACAGTTTCCTCACCATCTTTCCCGTTGAATTCTCTTCCACCAGTGTTCCAAACATCTTTTCAAGACCCTTTTAACTTTTCCTCCTCCGCATGGCTGCATCCTCAACCGCCATCGTCGGATGCTCCAAAATCCTCAACTTCCTTATACCTCTCCAGTCTCTTATAACCAAGACGGCTGCTGCTTAGATTATGACATGTTTCACAAATCCATATGCCTGAACACTTTATGTTTTTCTTTTTATTTGTTTCTTTGTTTGTTTTTTTAGAAAAATGCCACGATGAGGAGGTGTTAGACGAGCGAGCCGTGAGAATTCATCACAACCACAACCACAAACACCTCTATCAAAGCAAGGGGAAGTTAGAGATTCACAATCAAGTCTTGCATCACAACAAAGAATCTCGAGCAACCGAATATTGCTGAAAGTGGATAGAGACAGGTAAATTTATTTAATATTTGAAACATATATTATTGTGAAAGAATATTAATTATAGTTTATTGAACAGTTTTAATCCTTCGAATGCTTCGAGAAATTTGGTTATAATATTCAAGAAATCATTTAGCGGTCTATGGCCTACATGGAACAGTGTCCCAAATCATGTCAGAGATAGTTGGTTTGGAGAATTTCAGGTATTATATTTTTAATTAACTAATATTTATTTATTTATTTATTTATTTATTTTTTTATTTCTTTGTAATGGATTAATGCAATCTCCTGTTTGTTTCTTCTATGAATAGTATAATTAATTATTTGCTGTCTTTTGTTTACCTTTTTGCTACACGTAAGCTGGTAGAAACTTAGAGTCTGGTAGAAAAATGTTTGCAACTTTATTAATCTGCCCTCTCATTATTATTAGGTGAGGATGTTCATGATGGATTGATTAACTTGCTTTCTCAAACTATTCGTTTTATCACTGCTCTTATTGTATTATGAGTCAGTCTAGACAAGTGTGTGCGTAGTATTCTGGAGTATATATTCCTATGAAATGCAATTATCTTGATATATTTGCTACTTAATTATGTAGCTCATTTTTTTTTAATTTGTATGGTTTGCTAAAGTGTTATTTTTATTGAATATTTACAGAAGATGTATAATTGGGCAGAGGATAATCATTTGACAGTAAGAAGACATTTCGAACGCAAAAGAAGTACCAGTTTGAGGAATTCTTAGAACAAAGCTAAAAAGCGATATATTGAGACAAATATAATACCCAACTGGATCAATCGGAATCATTGGCAGGAATTGATGGCTTATTGGAATACTGACAAATTTATAAAATAAATCTGAAATTAATTCCAATAACAGAAAATCAAGTATAAATGATCAAGGCACATCTTGCACATAGGAACCTGAC
>NW_012193627.1:815500-842751 GCF_000504015.1 Erythranthe guttata
ACATTATAATTGTTTTTCTGATTTTAATTTTCAAACCTGCAACTAAATCAATTTGTTATTTCTATAACTATTGAAAGATTTCGGTTGTGAAAAAAAACAATAAAATTTCTCGCACACAGTAAGATTTGCCCGAACAATACGCAACAACTCTTTACTTTGCTAATGTATCGTTACTTTGCTAATTTATTGCCTTTTTTTTCCTATTAGTTTAAATGTGTTAACGTTTTGTTAGACAACCCATACAAATTTTGCTTCAAAGAAGCATTTCAAACACTTGAGTCTATGAATCTTGCCGTTCTCCTCAGTTGTCTCTTACCTTTCAAGTTTTCGTGTTTTCACTAATACTCGATTTTCAGTACTTTTTCATGTTTTACTTTCAGAATTTCTTTATTTCCACAGTTGACGCATTCTTTACCTTCAAATTTTTGAATTTCTTTATTTCTTTATTTTTATTTTTTTCAAACATTCTTTGTTATTCAGTTGTAATTTTTATTTCTCTTACATTTTTGTAACTATTTTTATTTTTCTAATTATTAATTTTTCTTAACTCTATTTGTTATTCCCCTTTTTTTTGTCTCTTTCTACAAAAAATATATAACTTTTTATATTTCTACGAAACCGCTAATGACATCTTTGTAACTTTGATTTCCTCTTTAAAACATAGATGACTTTTCACTTAATATTTTCTTTAGTAATTCCTTATTTCGACAGTTTTCTTTAACATCCAAATCCACGTAATAGCCGTTTTAGTAATTCCTTATTTCGACAGTTCTCACGCCCTCTCCCCACGTTGTAGCCGTTTTTCTCCACTTCTCCGTTCTTCTCTCGCTTTCTTAATCATCTAAAACTTCATAATCTTTGTTTCTCCCCCATTCCAGTATTCATCTTCATAATCACACGGCTTCATGAAAGGTGACCTATTTTGCAATTTGTACTCTCTTTAGAATGTTTTAGTTTTGTTCTTTATCATCCGGTCGCCCCTTCTGCACAACTCTTTTTTTTTTTTTTTAATACATTGGTTCAATCTTTTCAGTGAAGATGTCGTTAGAAAAAAATGTAAATAAATCTGATTTTCATTCGGGCAGATTTTTTGACACCGTTTACTGTTTGCTTAGAATATTTCAATTTTATTTTTTTCATAATCCTACGGCTTCTTCTTTTGGTAAATACTGTCTTTCGATGTTTAAGAAAAACATGAAGTTGTTTGACAAAAATATAAATAAGTTGTACCAAAAGATTTTGCAAAACTGATTTATGTTTATAATATGCTACTTTTTGTCCGACAACTTCTTAGACAACTAATTTTCGTTTTGGTTTAATTGTTTTGGCAAAAGTTGAAGGATCGATGTAAATAAGTTATAATCTTTTCACTGGCAGATGTTTTGTCAAAATTTTACACGATTTTATGTTTTATCAAAAGATTTTGCAAAATTAATTTTTGTTTAGAATGTTCACTACTAGAAAATCGCCGATTAGCGACGGACATTGGCAACGTATAACTGATTCGTTGCTACGGTAAAGATTTAGCAATAGCATTAGTGACGGAAGATGAAATCGTCCCTTTGGTGGTGTTACTCTGCTTTTAGCGACGAATGTTTGCGACAACTGATAAGTTTGTTTCAAAAATAATGTTCCAGCAACAAATATAGCGATAACAAATAGAGTCGTTGCAAGTGTAGGTAAGTAGCAACGAACCCTAGCGACGAATATTAAGTCTATTTCTAAAATAAATTTGTAGCAACATATGTTGCGACGACTACATATTTGTTGCTAGGAAAATTGTGTGGCAACGGATTTGAGCAAGGGATAACAAATTCGTTTCTAATTTGAGCGACAAATTTAGTGACGGCAACTATAATCGTCCCTTGGGTTTAGAACAATCAGTAAGTGCTACGGATTTTAGCAACGAAAACTATATCCGTATCTAAGATAAATAATTTGCGAAACTGTAGTGACGGATATTAGCAATGACTAACAAATCCATTTCAAAAGTACATTATTATATTATTATTATTATTATTATTATTATTATTATTATTATTATTATTATTATTATTATTATTATTATTATTATTATTATTATTATTATTATTATTATTATTATTATTATTATTATTATTATTATTATTATTATTATTATTATTCCTAAAAAAATAACTTCATATTAACATAAATGTATTTTAAAGTTTTAGTATATTAAAAGTGATACATGCGTGTATGTATGAATCACTTTTATTTACTTTTCTGCCATTAATTAATTATTGTGGTAAAAGGAAAAAGTAATCCTAATTAAAAGAAACATAAAACCCTTTCTATACAATTTGTGAGAACTACTTTGAGAAATTGAGAGGGCAGGGACGGTTCAACTGCACGCCTCGCAATGGCCACCACCGCGGCGCCACGACTGACCACCACCGCAGCACCACGAAAGCCACCACCACCTACGCGACGAGCAAATCCCCACTGCCGGCCCCGCAACTAGCCGCCACCGCGCACGGTACCACGACCAGCCACCGCCGCGGCGCCACGAGAAGCCACCGCCACGAACGACGCCTCTCTTGGGTAAGTCTGACTCCCCCCCTTTTAATTTTTGTTTGTATTGAAAAAATATTGATTAGAAACTACTTTCTATGATTTTTTGATGAACTGAAATTATGATTTTTTTATGAACTGAAATTTTTTGTATGTGAAATAGATGCTTCAATTAATTCTTTTACCTATTAATTGTGCGAATTTGATATTGCCCAGACATAAAAAAAAATTGTTTGCCAATGACACTTTTCCCATCTTTATATTTGTTCACTTACAATCTCAAAAATTAAACTTTAATGGCCTCTGTTTCTTATTTAGTTGGATTGATAGGGTAAATTTACTTTCTTGTTTCATGCCTTCATATTTGGTGAAAAACATGGGGGGTAATTGGTATTTTGCATCCTCGAATTACATGCATTTGGCACTTTGGACCCTTCAATTGAAACAGTAGCAATTTGCACCCTCTAATTACAACTTGCTTGACATTTTGCACCCTGCTACATATTTGGTTGGAAAAATGACCTGCAACCGGTTCTAACAGTTTCCTCACCATCTTTCCCGTTGAATTCTCTTCCACCAGTGTTCCAAACATCTTTTCAAGACCCTTTTAACTTTTCCTCCTCCGCATGGCTGCATCCTCAACCGCCATCGTCGGATGCTCCAAAATCCTCAACTTCCTTATACCTCTCCAGTCTCTTATAACCAAGACGGCTGCTGCTTAGATTATGACATGTTTCACAAATCCATATGCCTGAACACTTTATGTTTTTCTTTTTATTTGTTTCTTTGTTTGTTTTTTTAGAAAAATGCCACGATGAGGAGGTGTTAGACGAGCGAGCCGTGAGAATTCATCACAACCACAACCACAAACACCTCTATCAAAGCAAGGGGAAGTTAGAGATTCACAATCAAGTCTTGCATCACAACAAAGAATCTCGAGCAACCGAATATTGCTGAAAGTGGATAGAGACAGGTAAATTTATTTAATATTTGAAACATATATTATTGTGAAAGAATATTAATTATAGTTTATTGAACAGTTTTAATCCTTCGAATGCTTCGAGAAATTTGGTTATAATATTCAAGAAATCATTTAGCGGTCTATGGCCTACATGGAACAGTGTCCCAAATCATGTCAGAGATAGTTGGTTTGGAGAATTTCAGGTATTATATTTTTAATTAACTAATATTTATTTATTTATTTATTTATTTATTTTTTTATTTCTTTGTAATGGATTAATGCAATCTCCTGTTTGTTTCTTCTATGAATAGTATAATTAATTATTTGCTGTCTTTTGTTTACCTTTTTGCTACACGTAAGCTGGTAGAAACTTAGAGTCTGGTAGAAAAATGTTTGCAACTTTATTAATCTGCCCTCTCATTATTATTAGGTGAGGATGTTCATGATGGATTGATTAACTTGCTTTCTCAAACTATTCGTTTTATCACTGCTCTTATTGTATTATGAGTCAGTCTAGACAAGTGTGTGCGTAGTATTCTGGAGTATATATTCCTATGAAATGCAATTATCTTGATATATTTGCTACTTAATTATGTAGCTCATTTTTTTTTAATTTGTATGGTTTGCTAAAGTGTTATTTTTATTGAATATTTACAGAAGATGTATAATTGGGCAGAGGATAATCATTTGACAGTAAGAAGACATTTCGAACGCAAAAGAAGTACCAGTTTGAGGAATTCTTAGAACAAAGCTAAAAAGCGATATATTGAGACAAATATAATACCCAACTGGATCAATCGGAATCATTGGCAGGAATTGATGGCTTATTGGAATACTGACAAATTTATAAAATAAATCTGAAATTAATTCCAATAACAGAAAATCAAGTATAAATGATCAAGGCACATCTTTGCACATAGGAGGATCAATTCTTATTTCGGAATATAAAAGCAGATATGTAAGTATTAATTTTGTACTTTATTCTTGATAATTGAATTATTTAATCTTCAATTAACTATTTGCTCGTTTCTTTAGGTTAAAGAGAAAGGGAGAGAGCCTACTGCCTCATAGTTATTTTTGATGACTCATTAGACAAAAGGAAATAATGATTGGATTGATCGTAAATCAAAGTGTGTATGGGTATGATTCTAATTTTATATTTTATTTCAATCACATAATGTTTAACAGCTGCTGTTAAAATCCATTTTAAATTTAGAAGGACTGATGTTTAATATTCATCTTTAGTTGCTTGAATATGCTCCTTTGAACTGTACTGATAATGCACTTATGAACTGCTTGAATATGCTCCTTTGAGGTATTGATTTTTAGTGAAATATATATGATTCTTCTAATTGAAATACATCTGATGTTGCTAATTTTCTATTACTCTATATTTTGGATTAATTTATTATCAATTTTATCGTATCAGGATAAATTTTCGACAATCATCAAGCGAAGGCGTTTAGATAACAATGACGATGGAGAAGGAAATGAGGATACAACAATAAACGACGACGAGGAAGAAGATTATGCTAATGGAGATGAGGCCTTCATGGAAATGGTGCATGCTCTACCTAAAGAAGTTGTTGATAATGCTTGGCTCGAGGCAACTGGATGACCAATTAAAGGAAGAGTTAATGGTCTCGGATCAGAGTCTGCTAATTTTATACATCATGTTAACTTTATTTCTAATGCTTCAACGAGTTCTTCATCAACACCACGAACGTCTTCTCAAAACATGGTTGATAGTCCTACTTTCGAAGAAGTTGTTAATCGATTGGTGGAGCAAAAGATTACAGATATGCGTGCATCTTTTGAAGAGCAACTACAAGCCGGTATCCAAGCTGCCATTCAGGCCGTGCACCAAAGTGAACCAAGAGGATCTACTAGAGATACACGGTCAGCAACATAGTTATGGGATAAGATTAAAATTAATATTTTTAGAAGAACGTTATTTTTTTCTAGAACCTGATGTTGGACATTCTATTGATATTGTTTAGCTTAAAATATTTTTTGCTAACTAGTTTTCAGTCTTGCACTTTAGTATTGTATCAAATGTTTATTTTATGAGCATATTTGGATGTTTTGTTTTTGGTAAATTATATATCTGGACAGGTTTTAATAATTGGTAAAATGATTTGGCTACAGCTTTAGCAACGAATAATTCTAATAATGGTTGTATAAAGTTACTTTTGGCGATGAAATTAGAAATGAAATTTGTGACGGATTTTATGTATTTCGTGATAGAATATTGCAATGGACTTAGCTATAGATTAACGACGGAATATTTGCAACGTACGTAGCTACGGATTTGGCAGCAACACATTTTCGACGCACTTAGCAACATAATTAGCTACGGATATTAGAAACGAAAAAAATCAACATTAGTGATGGATGTGTTCGTTGCTAGTATAGCGACAGATTTTGGCGACGAACGATATTCATTTCTACCATAGCAACGATAATTAGCGAGAACTTTAGCCACATCCATTAGCAACATACACGTTTCGTATTAGCGACAGAATAGTCTGTGACAAACGTAGCGACGGAGTGTAGCGACGATCATTATCTGTTGCCACGTGTAGCGACGGCATTTCATCAAGTCGCAGCTAAAATTTAGCGACGCGGCTTTTTTCTACGGAATTGGCAACGCATGACATCTGTCGCTAATCACGAGTTAGCGACGGATTCACATTGTTTAGCGATGGATGGTGCCGTAGCTAATAGGCGATTTTCTAGTAGTGAATTTGGGACAAAAAAAATCTCCAAAGAGATAAATTATTTATGACAGAAGAATTAAATTACTACATATTCTATATTAGTGAACATTAAAATAAATTATTTTAATCGGGGTTTTTTTTTCTTTTGAAAAATTGATTAGTTTTTTTTTATTTAACTTTTCTTCATTGTGATTATTGGGCTAGATAAGATTTGTCAATTTTATTGCAAAACTTGCATCGAAATCGAAATTAGTTTTTTACTTTTGTGAAAAAAAATTATTATTATTTTTTTGATATAAGAAACTAATTTTGACATGGTCGTAGAATTTTACCTATAGTTAAAAAAATCAACCTTGATAGAAATATTTTGTAGACAAAGAGATGGAGCATGGTTACAGAACTAATTACCTTCAATTTTTCCCTTAGGAGTTTTAACTTTGATTGTGACAAGCTCTTTCTCCTGTAAAACGTTTGATAAATAAATTAATATTGGGAGTGAAATTTCATTTTAATTGTTCTTGATGATGGGCTCAAACTTAAAGACCCAAAACAATATACAGTTGAACATCGATAAATTAATACTCGACAAAATTAATATTCTCGTTTAAAGAATAATTCTTCTGGTCCCGACTCGGTAGAAACATACTAAATTATTAGTTCAATACTTTAATATTTCACTAAATTAATAGGATTTTGCTAGTCCCTAAACTATATTAATTTATAGAGGTTTAACTGTAATGAACTCTAACATGATGGTTTGTGTTTCAAGCCCATCTAGATTCATCTACTTGCACTATAAATAGTCTTGTTTTGTATTTATGGAAAGTCTGCAGAAAATTAGAGAGAAAATCGAGAGAGATGTGCAGCTGCGAGGGATACTAGAAAACATTTTGCGATTTTCTTGCAGTATTTGAATAAATACTTGGCTGTCACCCGTGGATGTAGTTCTTGTGTTATCTTTTTGCTTCCACATTGTGCAACAATTCAAGTATGTCGAAGTTAATCGTTTAGGCTTTTAAGGAGTTATTTTCTATATACTATCAAAAGAGAATTCTGATCTTCTAGGTTTGATGCAGATACACGCTGACTATATTCTATAAGTAGCACTAGTAGGAAAATGACTTTTTACTACGACCATTATTCGTAGCAAAATGCATCAAATTGGTAGTAAAAAAGCTTTTACTACGTATTTGCTACGACTTTGCCCAGTAATATATACTGGCTTGGCAAAAACTTTGCTACGGTAAATGGCCGTAGTAAATACTTTTTTGCTACGGTAAATCCTAGCATTTACTACGACTTCAAGATTGTCCAGTAAAAAAATGTACCTTTTGTTATGGCTTTTTACCATAGCAAAACAATTCGTACTAAAAAAATATTTTTCTATTAGTGTAGTTAGCAAGTATTGGTACGAAAGAGTACATGTATATATGAAATGCTACTACACGTTTGTCTTGGGAGAGAAAAAATGACCGAATATTGATTTTCCTTCTTCCCTCTCAGACTCAGTTCTTGATTTTAAATTAATGGGATCTTTTTAGATATCAACCAACTTTGATAAAGAGATTATTAACACGTGACATACAATAGAAGATTGAGAGGTTTTGGAGTATTTCAACAACTTCTTGAAGAATATTGAAGATCCGTTTGTTGCCCTCCCGATTCCCGAATCCAACACTATGAGATATTTTAGATCCCGATGACCAGTGTTAGGATCGACTGTGAATAGCAAATTTCAATCTAATTTATCTTTGAGTTTCGGGGTTCGATTATAATTTATTTGACATTGGTTCAAGAGTAGGAAATGAATTTCAAATAAGCCACTCCGAGTGTTGATCAAACCATAAGAAATGTTTGTATAATTTTTCAAAAGCGATATAAGATTAGTTAAATCAATACTCACCTTGAATTTGGTCCTCATTCCAGATGGCCATGAATCGGTCGCGGACGAACCAAAACTCGGGCATCTTGGACCTGACAACTTTAGAACGAAAAATAGAGTGAGTCGATTTTTGTGTTTTTTGTTATTTCTTGAAAGTTATTTTTTCGGTGTAAAATATAACCACCTCGTCAGGTCTCATATCGCATCCATTGAGAATTTGGGGAGATCCAATGGAAGATTCCTGTCAATAGTCATTATTAACCTCTTACAATAAACTATAAAAGCTTCTCCGGCGATGGAAATAAACTATAAAAGGTTCCTGTCAATAGTCATTATTAACCTCTTACAATCAATAGATGTATAATAGCTAGTTTATATAAAGGCAAAATTAACAAAAAGTCCTCAAATATTGACAATAACTAACAATAAGGACAAGTGCATTTTTTGTTTAGGTAATTACATTTTTGGCCTCTATATTTTATAGGAGAATCAATCTTAGTCCTATATTTTTCCCCATGAAATTAGACAGTATTCAAACCAACCATTTTTTTACACTTTTGGCCTGCCGTTTCATTTTGCTGTTAATATGGATGGAAAGTGGCATGCGGGCTGCACGTATACTAAATAGATGAAAAAAATTTGGAGGGTACTTAGTTTGTAGAAAATGAAAAGTGGAGGGGTATAATCGAAATCAAAATAAAAGTGATTTAATTTTTATGTCTAATGAAAATTAGTCTCAAGATACTTTCCTGTAATTGCCCCTAAGGTAATTATAATTTATATGTTACTAGATATTAAATTAGATGAATTAAAAATGTTTTAAATATTATATATTTCGAGAAAATATAAAACTGGTTTACTAAATCATAAAAAAATATTTGTGAATTGAATGAAATAATGCAAATTATACCTATTTATTTCTCATACAATTTATCATGTTTATAAATATTATAAATGATTTTACTTTCTTTACATATTTCATAATAATTGTGATATATTTTGTAACTATACCAATTTAATAAAATTATATAATTTTAAAACAAATTATTGTCCACCTTTCATTTTAAAAATTGCCTATAATTTTTCATAGGGAAAATTATATTTTTCATCTTTCAAGTTTGCACTGATTTCACATTTTGTCCCCCTATGTTTATAAAAAACACATTTGGTCCGTCGTGTTTCAATAATTAAACGCTTTTGGTCATTTCCATCAATTTACCGTTAGTCTGTCAGCAGGGGCGGACTCAGGGGTTGAGGGTGGGGGGGCTAGAAATATTTTTAGGGGCTTCAAGTGTATAAAATTCAAACTTTGGGGGGCTAAAGTACATAAACTAATAGATAAATAATGCAATTTAAAAAAAAAAAAAAAAACTGGTGAATTTGTTTTTTTCTGCAGCCCCTCCCCGTCTGTCAGTTAAGTTATTGATGGGCACCCGCTTGATTCCGTTAATTTTGACGTAAAATTGATCGAAAAGACTAAAAGTGTTGAATTTTTGAAACATAGGGACCAAATGTGAAATCAGTGCTAATGTGAGGAACGAAAATTGTATTTTTCCCATGTTTCATATATATATATATATATATATATATATATATATATATATATATATATATATATATATATATATATATATATATATACTTTTAGTTGATTTTATAAAAGAAGTTTTGTAGTAATTTAATTTCAAAACAAACAAAATACCAAAATACCACCGCTTGCCCAGAGAGTCTATTGGATGGAGAAAGTAGTATTAGGGTGAAGAAGTAAATTAAAAAAGAAGACTTACTTGTCTGATGCCTGCGGCAACTGGAGAAACATCTGGTGGATCCATTCAATTCAACAAATATAATTTATTAATTAATATGTATCACATGAACGAATTTTATATATAATTGAAGGTTGCTATTTATATCATGAAATTAAGTTGAATGCCATGTGAAGATTTTGAATTTATTTGGAATATTTCTAGTCGGTAGGTACTGTATAGTGTATACTGTAGAGTCTTCGACAACCGCGTGAGATAATTCAAGCTCTTTCAATAGACAGCTTTGCATTTTCCTTAGTGGGACCCCTTTTTTAATCATTATTCTTTTTTTCTTTTTTTTTTTTTGAGGAATTTTTTTTAGTCATTATTCTCACACATGAAGTTGTTAACATTTAGGTAGAAAGAAGCCAATAGTGGCCTACTTATTTATATTTATGAAGGTTTTTTTTTTCTTTAATGAATAAATTCCTAACCAACATCTTTATTATTTTAGGTTTGAGGTTATATTTCTCATTCTTTTAATATATATTATAAATAAAGGTAAAATTAATGTATATAATAATAAAATTATCCCCAACTCTTTAATTTTAATTCCTAATTGTAACCACAGTTTAATTTCAATTTAATCAATTTTGGCCACAAAAATCTAATTTTGACTTTTTCTCTTCCTTTTTTGCCGCCGAATTCCGGTTTTCGACGTTGACTTATTTTAATTTAAATGTATTAATATAAGATGATAAACACAGTCTAAATATTACTTGCTGCAAATTTTATTTTTTGTGTGTGGGGGGACATTTTTTGAATGAAAATTATAAATGATGTAAAACAAAGGTTTAGTTGGACTTGACATTTTTTTCTAGTAAGTTTTGTCACCACGGACCTATATCTTAAGGCCCCAAACAAATGTCACTTTTAAGTTTAGCTTGATACTTCATTTTGTTTCTCCATTGAAGGTGCTCTAAGGGTGGACATATAAGAAGATTCATAGTTGAGGGAGTGGTTTTAATTAGGGCTGGGACTTTGTTGGTTTTTATCCACCAACCGATCTAGTACGGACCAAATTTTTAGGCGGATAATAATTTTTTATTCGACCCATTGGATCTGATAAAATTTCAACCAACCCATCTATAATGGGTCGGTTTGTGGTTTCTAATATTATCAAGAGTTGGTTGACCAATAATTATCGGTCAACCAACTATATTATTATAATTTTATTAAAAATATAAAATAAAGAGTGTGTTTTCTTAATTAATTTGAATTTCTTAATTACATTTTTCGGGTTAAATTGTCTTTAATTATTTTGAACTAATAAATGATGATCGCGCAGTGACTTTATATAGAATGTGCATTTTTACTACGAAATTTGAATTTTTTTTAGTGAACTATGTGGCGAGTATAACCCATCAACTCGACCCATTCCGCAACCAAATATTTAGTTGCCAACCATCAACCGACCCACACAGGTTGGGTCGGCAGCTGTTTTCAGATTTGAGCAAAAATAGTTTGTAGGATGAGTCGGTTTTTAGACTGGTAATCGACCGACCCAACTCAACCCAATCCCAACCCTAGTTTTAATTAACCAAACATGAGGAATTTTTTTTGTAATTTGACCTTACCTCGGAGTGACCGTAAGTTACCCTAATTTTGTTTTACTTAAAAGAAAAAGAAAGGGGGCACAGTGAAATTGTGTTAGAGTACAAAAGCATTAAATAAAATTTAGAAAATTAAAAATCTAAACAAAAATATTGATCTACTGTATATTTGACTTTTCTCACGCGGTTGTCCAATGAAAACGACAAAAAAAGAAAAAAAAAATTAAAAAAAAAATAGGAAAGAGCCGTCTCCCTACTGGCCATTGACCATTCAATTGAAGTCATGATTCATGAAGGTTCATCAGATTTCAGTATTTCTTTTGCCATTTTCAGTTTAACTTTATTTATATATATATATATATATATATATATATATATATATATATATATATATATATATATATATATATCTTATTATTTCTTGAAGCATATATAATGGAAGATGTACAATAGTTTGCTTTGGATTATTTATGATCAACGGCCGCCGGAATAGTGCTCCAAAGGTCAGCAACCTCTTTTCAGTTACAACCTAACAAGTTTGCATTTATCTTCTCTTTATTTTCACCACTAATTTAGGAGATATATATCTTGCCCGAAATTAGTATAGCTTTGAAGAAATTATTTCAAATGATTTAGGAAATTTACTTTTTTTTTTTCTTTTCTTTTCCTTTTCATATTCTAGTTAGTTAGTTATTAAGTTATGGGGTACGTGCATTTTTAATGCATACCCAATTAATTTATACTAATACTTTTCCAATTTCAGTAAATATGGGATCGAACGATGTCATACAGGCATGCACTCGTAACCTGAGTCAAAAGCTCACTCAGCTGACCATGTCACAATCGCAATGTACTATCTATAGAGTACATAAACATTTACGAAATGTCAATATGAAGGCTTATGAGCCCGAAGTTGTCTCAATTGGTCCTTATCACCGTGACAAAGATAACCTAACGATGATGGAAGATAAGAAATTGTGTTATTTGCATTTACTGCTTCAACGCAAAAATGAAAGTATTGAAAACTACGTCGCAGCTATCGAACCATTCGAATTTGAAGCACGCAAGTGTTATGCAGAGCCTATTAGCCTTAATGCAGTTGAGTTCATTGAAATGCTTGTTTTAGATGGTTGCTTCATCATTGATTTGGTGAGGAAATGTAATATGATATACTTGAGAGAAAAGAATGATTCTATCTTTCTTATGGATTGGATCATCAATAGCTTGCAACGTGATCTTATGTTGTTCGAAAATCAAGTCCCGTTTTTTATTCTATGCAAGTTGTTTGACTTGATTGAGGTCCCAAATCAACATAGTAGGTTGATATACCTTTTGTTGAATTTTTTCAATAGTCTCTTCCCTGGAAAAGTATATCGAGACAGTAAAGATAGAAGTTCAGCTGAAGTAATTAAACATTTACTTGACTTGATACATAGTAACTGGCATCCTTCTTTTGATTGGTTGGATTTTGAAAAAAACAAAAAGAGCGAAAAGAAGAGATGGAGGTTTGTCAATAATGCAACCGAGCTCAGAGAAACTAATGTAAAGTTTAAACGAATCGAAGGAATTTCATTGTTCGATATAAGATTCCAAGATGGAAATATGCTTTTGGCTCCATTGACTATTGAAGACAGGACGGAGTCTTTATTTCGGAATCTCATGGCATATGAACAATATTTTGGAGACAGTCAAATTAGTTATGTAACAGATTATGTGAAATTCTTGGATTGCCTTATTGATTCATCGAGAGATGTTTCTATACTTTCGTGGCACGGGATTATTGATAATTGGTTAGGTGATGATGAAGTTGTTGCGAATATGTTCAATAAACTCACTGATTCGATTGCTGGTCCTGGAATTCGTTTTGTTTATGCGGATGTTTTCGAAGATGTGAATAAGCATTGCAATAGACGTAGAAACAAATGGATGGCCAAGTTAAGAAGAAACTATATGAATAGTCCTTGGGCAGTTATTTCTATTCTCTTTGCTGTGGTACTGCTTCTACTCACGGTAGCACAAACTGTATGTTCTATTTTACAGGTAGTGTGAGCTATTTTATATACAGTCTAACGAATGTTTGTATGTCATATGAGTTACGTAATAATGCATACGCTAATGTTGTCATTACGTCGTGAAAACGAATAGAAATAGATACTCTTTTACGGGCACGAAGAACGATGATGTACTAGTTTAATTATTTTTTTGCCTATAACCTTATTGTATATGTAACATGGATTTCTTTCAAGACAGGAGTACGTACTAAGATATTCGTGATGACATATGACGAAGGTATGAATATGAAAGAAAAAAAATAAAAAAATTATATTAAGCTAACTATACGTGAACTCCAAACTTAATATCGATCGATGGATTATAAACATAATATATATGGATCTAATAGATAGAAAATACTTCTCTAACCTCGTCGATATAGTATTCATCTTTTTGCTCTATTTACAAAGTATAATTTATTTATAGCTTTTTTTTTTTTTTTTTTTTTTTTTTAATCGTTGTTTAACTTATAACATCAATAAAATGCACTATGCACCAAGGTTTAAAAGTCCTCAAACAAATACATGGGAGAGACAAGCATTTTTCCGACAATTTTCGATTATCTTTGAACAAAGAAGCCCATGGATTTGCACCAGTGTTGTAAATTGGTTCAGACATTTCATCAGTCACCTTGTGTGCATCATTTTGACCTGAAATTTCATGACCTGGTAATCAACTCGAAGTTACATGCGATATGATGGCACCCAGATTCTATTTTATTAGCACTTGAATCAAGCCCAATGTATGAAAATAAATCTGTCAAAGTAATGTGAAAGATACATGCACAGAAGATACATATTTTAAGAAAAGAATACGGGGAGAGAAAAAGCCCATGCCGAAAATCTTCCCAATCGATGAATGCAATTTATACAGAGTGTTTTGATATGTTTGATAATTGGGTAAACAGCATAAAACTCCCCTGCGTTAAAGAAAATTTGTGCCAAATGCCCATGTGTTTTTTTTCTTGCGTAAAACCCCCTTGTATTTCATTTTACTTTGCACGAAATCCCCTTTCCTGTTAAAAGTTAACGTCGTTAACTATAGAGGGGATTTTATGCCATTTTTGCATAACATAGGGGGATTTAGTGCATATTTTATATAATACAAGGGATTTTATCAAAATTAATTTATTCATTTGAAATTTTCACATTATTTTCTTAAATTAAGTCGAAAAAACACACACACACACACACACACATATATATATATATATATATATATATATATATATATATATATATATATATATATATATATATATATATATATATATATATATATATATAGTTGAGTGCAAAACAACTTATATATAATTTATGATATATTCATGTGAGAAATATAAATACTCAAGGCCCAAGTAAACCAAAACACAAAAAATTAGTTGGTGGTATAAGACAATTGCATTTTTTTTTATCAAAAACTATTTAATTTGTTCCATTTTTTTTAATGAAGAAACTCGCAGCCAACTATGTAGGTGTACTATGTAAATCTATACTCTCCTATTTGTTTCATTTTGTTATTATTACATGCAAGTTTAGGGAGAATTACATTTTTGGTCCTTCATGTTTGGCCCGATTCCGCTTTTGGTCCCCTTGTTCAAAAATGAACAAAGTTCACCTTCAAGTTTCAGATTTGAACACTTTTGGTCCCTGCTGTCACATGCCTATTTGCAAGTAACTGGGAAAATTGCATTTTTCGTCCTTATACTTTAGCCACTTTTTCAAAAATGTCCCTAAACATTTTGGAGTTACAATAGTAGTCCTTAATCATGCCATTTTTTGACAGAATTGGTCCGCCGTTAATTTTTGCAGTAAGTTGGATGGAAAACGGCATGTGCCTCTCACATGCCTTCAATTTACAACACTACATGAAAATGGACTTTCAACAAAACGCATTGCGTCTTGTTAAAACATATTTTTTATAATTATCATTTTTAATTAAAATTTAATATAAAATCGAAATCACGTAAATTCCAAAAAAATCAACTTGTTTCGGAAATATTGTTTAAAAAATCAAAATATAGTTTAAAATTTTAAAATATTGTTCCAAAATCGGCATTTTTGGAATTCAATTTAAATGTATCGTTTCAAACCAAAATAAGAACCCAATAGGAATTGGGGAATTAGAAATCTCCATTCCAATTTTCACCTCTAGTCAATTCCAAAAATCCCAATTGCGAGACAATATGTCGAGTTTTAAATCATTCAATATGGGTGAAAATTGGAAAGGAGTTTTCTAATGCTGCCTAGGTTGATCGAATTTTTATTTTATTTTAAAATAATATTTTCATTCAATTTCCAAAAAATCCGATTTTAAAACACAATATTATTTTTTTAGACAGTATTATGATTTTTTAAACAATATTTCTGAATTTCTTTTGAAAAAACATATCGAGTTTTAGATTATTAAATAAGGGTGAAAATTGGAACAGAGTTTTCTTACTCTGCCTATTCCGATCAGATTTTATTTTATTTAAAACAATAATTTTCATTCAGATTCAAGAATCCCGGTTTTAAAACATTATATTATTATTGGTAGAATTTAGCGTCTAGGATTAGGCAGAGTAAATTTTGGAGAATTTGGTTTGATTCTCTAGCCTCCTTGTGTGTGGGATTTGGAGAGAAGGAACGAGGAGGGTTTAGCAAATAATGGGGGGAGAAAATCTGATTTTTTAAATTTAAAACGCCCCAAATAGGTTCGGATGGCCGTCCCGGTGTTTGTGCTAAATGTCGGACGGCCGTCCGACATTATTTTCTCCTTACAGGTCGTGGGACGGCCGTCCCACATTTACACCTATTTTTCAGACGGCCGTCCCATGGGCAGAGATGACAATTTTTTTGTTCTGTTTCCCAGACGGTCGTCCGGGATTTTGCTTGCAATTTCGGACGGCCGTCTCGACCCCCTGACCATATTTTCGACCCTGAAAATTAAAATTCAAATAAATTAATTAGAATGCATGCCTATGACAATAAAAACGAAACGAAAATTTAAAGAAAACTACAAAAAACAATAAAACTCGGGTTGCCTCCCGAGAAGCGCTAAGTTTAAAGTCTTCAGCCGGACGTTGCTTCGTTATTTTCAAGCAAAAGTGGCCGAGGTCACTTGGCATTCTTCACTCGCTTCCCTATAATGTTTGAGCCGGCTCCGCTTCACGTTGAACGTACGATTTGAATCTCGCTCCTTTATTTTGACCACTTCGTGAGGAAGAATCTCTTGGACAATAAATGGTACCGACCACTTTGATTTGCGCCTCCTTGGGAATAACCACAGCCGTGATTTGCACAATAACACCAATTGTCCTTTGTGCAATTTCCTTTTGACTTTCTCCTTACGACCACAATAGCTTGACTCATCCTTCTCTCGTGACTTGCTCGAGTCTTTGGGTGGCAACATCTTCCTTGCACTCTCATCGCCATTAAGACTCAAACTCATATGACTTTCTCTTGGAGGAGTTAAAATTGAGTCCATGAAGTAAAGTTGCTCTGTCCGATTCCCGTTTCTGCCATCATCTCCTACACTCAAATATACTTTCCCATTGTCCAAGTTCAAAACATCAAATTTTTCATGAGATGTAAAATCCATAAGTTCAATAGCAAAACAATCATTATTATCACATGGTTTTTTATTAGCACTAAAAACATTGAATTTGATTGTTTGATCATGAATAGTCATTGTAAGATCACCACTAGCACAATCAATTAGCGTTTTCGACGTGGCTAAAAAAGGTCTCCCTACGATAAGAGGTATTTCCCTATCCTCATCTATATCAAGTATAACGAAATCGACAGGGAAGATAAATTTATTGACTTTCACTAGCACATTCTCTAAAATACCTTTTGGGTAAACTAAAGATCTATCGGCTAATTGAAGAGTTATAGCCGTCGGTTCAATTTCTCCTAACCCAAGATTTTTAAAAGTAGAGTACGGCATAAGATTAATGCTAGCGCCTAAATCAATGAGCGATCTAAATTTTTTACCTCCTATAGTACAAGGAATAGTAAACTTACCTGGATCGCCGAGTTTTTGTGGAAGAGGCCGAGTAAGAATTGCACTAATTTGCTCCGTGAGTTGGATCATCTCGTTCCCTTGCAATTTCTTACTTTTCTTCACGAGGTCCTTGAGGAACTTCACCCACTTTGGCATCTTTTGAAGTGCTTCAATGAAAGGAATATTTATGCGAATTTCCTTCAACTTGTCCAAAAATCTTTGATATTCTGCATCGAGACTCTTCTTTATAAACTTTTGAGGATAAGGAATTGGAGGGACTTGTGAAGGTACCGTTGATAGTGGCTCTTCATGAGTTGATTCTTTTTCCTCATTCACTTTCGGCTTCTCGATTACCGTGTTTCTCTTCTCTTTTCGTGGGGCTTCCTCCAATTGCTTACCATTCTTCAAGGTGACTGCTTGGCACGTCTCGACCTCGATCTTTTTCGTTAGCAATCTTTGTGGATATGGGATAGGCTCGACCCATTCGGCTACAGTCACTTGCGGCTTGACTTGAATTTCTTCATTTTTCTCGATCTTGAAATCGATAGCTTGGCACGTCTCGAACTTTTGCTTTCGAGGATCTTTCGTATTGATGGCAATGCTCCTGCCGGACGTTTCTCTTGATTCACAACGAATTGAGCAAATTGATTCTCCAAATTCCGCAGCGAGGCTTGGGTAGCGGTCATGAATTGGGCCAATATCTCATCCATGTTTGATTTTTGGGCCCGTGGATTGTTGCCTTGATAGCTTTGTTGAGGAGGGGCTTGATTTTGAAATTGACCTTGAGGTCTTTGATACCCTTGGCCTTGTTGATTTCCTCCATATGGCCCTTGTGATCTCCACCCTTGATTTTGGAATTGGCGAGGTGCATTGTTGACGTAGTTGAGCGACTCCACATCTTGTTGGCATTGGAGCGTGTAATGATTTCCACCGCAAATTTCACAACATGGAGTATCAATTGCTTGGACTTGTTGTGGCGGACTTGCTTTGATGTGCTGCAGAAGGAGTTGATTTTGTTGAGCAATTTGGGTCACTTGAGCTTGAAGGGCCGTAATTGCATCTAACTCCAACACTCCGGGAATTTTCTTGGCTCCACTAACCGTCCTCTCGCTTGACTTGGCAAACCGATTTTGTGCAATTTGATCCAACATAATAAATGCATCCGGTATTGATTGACTCATGAAGTTGCCCCTGGTTGATGCATCTAAGACGGTTCGTGCATTCTCGTTAATCCCTTGGTAGAAGATGTGGATTTGCCGCCATTGCTCGACTCCATGTGTTGGACACTGCCGCAAAAGAGTTTTAAATCTCTCCCATGCCTCGTATAATTGCTCGCCTTGCTCTTGGACGAAATTATGAATTTCTCGTCGGATTCTCTCGTCCTTCTCGGGTGAGCTATAAACTTTCATGAAAAGGTTGAGGAGTTGAGGCCACGACGAGATAGAGTGGGGGGCTTGGGACATCAACCATTGGCGAGCTCTTCCTTGTAAGGAGTGCTTGAAGAGAATTAATTGAAGCGCCTCTTGGGAAACGCCATTTTGACGGTGGGAATTACAGGTATCTAGAAAATTGACAATGTGAAGATGGGGATCTTCACCTGCCAATCCACTAAATAGTCCGTTATTTTGGAGCATCGTCAATAGGCCTTGCTTGATCTCAAAATTGTGTGCCTCAATAGGTGGATATTGGATGCTCGGGCGGAATCAGTCGAGAGTTGGGATTATGTAATCTTGAAGTGCCCGTGGCCTAACTGCTGGCTGTAACGGAAGTTGAGGGGGTGGATCTTGGACTTGGTTTCCGTTGGCCCCGAGTAAATTACCCTATGCGCGTCTGCGTTCTTCGTCCTCCACTGTATTGGTTGCGCGTTGACGTCTCCTAGCGGCTCGAAAAGTACGTTCGATTTCGGGATCAAACGGTTCTCTAGCAAGATCGAGTCTCCTACGCATACACTGTTCCTAAAAAAATAAAACAAAAATTAAATGGGTGAATCGTGAAATTTGTTCAAATCTAGAGCTAGAATAAAATAAATAATTAAAATATTCCCCGGCAACGGCGCCAAAAACTTGTTGGCCGAAAACCTACACGCAAGTGCACGTATCGTACAAGTAATAAAGTGGATTTTTTAAGTCCAAGTATCGATCCCACAGAGAATATTTAATTATCTAATCCTAGACGCTAAATTCTACCAATTGTTTACAAGCCCAAAAAAAAAAAAAAAAACGACTCAAGCAATTTTTTTTTGGAATTATTACCCCTTGGAGTTCGGTCGAAAAATGACATTTCTTACCCCTTGGAGTTCGGTCAAAAAATTACCCCTTGGAGTTCGGTCGAATTTTTTTATAATATCCTTAGCCAAGAACTTGTTGGCCGAAAACCTACACGCAAGTGCACGTATCGTACAAGTAATAAAGTGGATTTTTTAAGTCCAAGTATCGATCCCACAGAGAATATTTAATTATCTAATCATAGACGCTAAATTCTACCAATTGTTTTCAAGCCCACCCTACACAGTCGAATTTGGAAAAGATTAACTAAATTAAACTAAATTAAAGCAATTAAAAAGATAAAAACAAGAAAGCAATTTAAACACGAAGATTAATCAAAGTAGACAAGCCTAGGATTTTATTCTTCCCCCTATGTGATTATTACTCCCCCAATTCCTTCAATTATGCAAGCAATTAACCCGGATTATTAACCTGAGATGCTAAAATAATCATAACCCGCTTCCGCGTGTATTACGATTCTAATACTCTAGATTCAATTACTATATTCCTATGCAATTAATTCTAGAACACAACATTAAGCACAAATCTCAATAATGGCTACCTAAGAGATTAACTATATTCCTATGTTAATACCACAAAGGCTCTTCTGCCACAGTTCTAATTATTAACCCGATCTTCCGATTCATGCGATTAACAATAACATAAAAGCACATAAGTTGGTGAAGTTCATGCACTTAATAAAACAAGTAGAAGAAATAATCCGGAATTAAAACTTGCATAAAATCATAGAATTGGGTTCATAAATCCCACAAAGGGTTCCAAATAAAATCCTAGAAATAAAGACTTAGCTACTCGTAGTTCTTATGATAAAGAAAATAAAATAAATAAATTAAATAAGAAAAACTATGCTTGAATCTTTGTTGATCTTCTTTGCTCTTGAATTTGCGTCCAAAGATAGATCCCCAATTGTGTGCTTGTCTTGGTCTTATATAGGGTGGAAAATTTGGAGAAGAAGGTAGTTTCCTTGTGGGGGAAATTACATTTTTCGTCCTCGTACTTTACCCACTTTTTCAAAACTGTCCCTAAACATTTTGGAGTTACAATAGTAGTCCTTAATCATGCCATTTTTTAACAGAATTGGTCCGCCGTTAGTTTTTGCAGTTAAGTTGGATGGAAAATGGCATGTGCCTCTCACATGCCTTCAATTTACAACACTACATGAAAATGGACTTTCAACAACACACATTGCGTCTTGTTAAAACATATTTTTTATAATTATTATTTTTAATTAAAATTTAATATAAAATCGAAATCAAGTAAATTCCAAAAAAATCAACTCGTTTCGGAAATATTGTTTAAAAAATCAAAATATAGTTTAAAAATTTAAAATATTGTTCCAAAATCGGCATTTTTGGAATTCAATTAGAATATATCGTTTCAAACCAAAATAAAAAAACCCGATAGGAATTGGGGAATTGGAAATATCCATCCAATTTTCACCTCTAGTCAATTCCAAAAATCCCAATTGTGAGACAATATGTCGAGTTTTAAATCATTCAATATGGGTGAAAATAGGAAAGGAGTTTTCTTATGCTGCCTAGTTTGATCGAATTTTTATTTTATTTTAAAATAATATTTTCATTCCATTTCGAAAAATTCAGATTTTAAAACACAATATTAGTTTTTTAGACAATATTATGATTTTTTTAAACAATATTTCTGAATTTATTTTGAAAAAACAATCGAGTTTTAGATTATTAAATAAGGGTGAAAATTGGAACGGAGTTTTCTTACTCCGCCTATTACGATCAGATTTTTATTTTATTTAAAACAATAATTTTCATTTGGATTCAAGAAATCCCGATTTTAAAACATTATATTATTATTTTAGACAATACTTCTAAAAATATTTTGAAACAATTTATCGAGTTTTACATTATTAAATTAGGGTGAAGATTGAAATGGAGGTTTCTTATCCCACCTATTCGGATCGAATTTTTATTTTATTTTGAAACAATGTTTTCATTTGAATTCCGACGTTTGAAAGCAATATTTCATTTTTTTAAAACAATGTTTCATTTGTTTAAAGAATATTTCTCAAAATGTTTTGAAACAATATATATCAATTTTGGTTTTTTGGAATTTATATAATTTCGAATTTCAATCAAGTTTTAATTATGAAAAATCTGTTTTAACAAGACGCAATGCGTGTTGTTAAATGTCCATTTTCATGTAGTGTTGTAAATTGAAGGCATGTGAGAGGCACATGCCATTTTCCATCCAACTTAACTGCAAAAATTAACGGCGGACCAATTCTGTCAAAAAATGGCATGATTAAGGACTACTATTGTAACTCCAAAATGTTTAAGGACAGTTTTGAAAAAGTGGGTAAAGTATGAGGACGAAAAATGTAATTTTCCCTTTCCTTGTGCAATTAGGACTCCTTTACTGCGCCTTTTCGTCATCTCAGACGGCCGTCTCGAATTTTGTACTAAAACTCGGACGACCGTCCCAAAAACAGTTGTTGTTTCTGCTTCTCAGACGGCCGTCCCAGTTTTAAGTGTAAATCTGGGACGGCCGTCCCATGCTATATATCTTCAGATTTTTGATTTTTTCACCTTTGGCCCATATTTTCTCCAAAATTTCATTTTTGACCCCATACTTTTCCAATTCTTCAATTTGTACCTAAAATACAATAAATCAACTTTTTAAGCACCAATTATCGTTAAAACACACCAAAAGCTCAAATAAAAAGGTACGATAAAGTGTAAAAATATACACTTAACACACCCCCAAACTTGAACTTTTGCTTGTCCTCAAGCAAAATCTACCAATAAGCAAATAACTCAACTACTACATCTCATTACATAGATCAATGATCAACTTCATGTTTTCAGAACTTGTAATTATAATGACAATTCTTAGGCATTCGCAAGCTCAAAATTCAACAACACTTAGTCACTCACCATTACCAAAAACCACAATTCATACAATTGCTTTAAGCATCCAATATTTGCAAATTAAAGATAGAAAGAATTTATACTTACATGCATATGTTTGACTCCAAATACTCACCAAATTATTCTACTCTACTAATATCGAACATTAAGCTATTGGGATCATTGGGGCTTTGTGGCTTTCAATTGTTGGGCTCTTTGGTTCGAGGTAGGAAATATGGGTATATGTGGCTATTCTTCTTGAATTGATGTGATTACGCCAAAATTTGAAAGATAAGCGTTTGAAACAATGAATTCACCTCTAAGGACTTTAATAAACTCGATTCTTAAGAGTTCAAAAGTCTCCACTTTTGCTCTTAAGACAATGGATCGAGCTTTCAAAACAATTCAACAACTAGTCCTTACTTCCCCCTTCTAGTCTCTTCTTCTTCTTTTTTTTTTTTTTTTTTTTTTTAATATATATATATAGAAGCATATATATTTATCTCTTTTTTTTTTTCTTTTTTTTTTCCGAAGAAGACGAAGGACATTATAAAAAATTTCGACCGAACTCCAAGGGGTAATTTTTCAAGAATCTCCACTTTTCTACCTTATACACTTTGGCTAAAAGAAATAACACCTTTTCTCCGAAGCTCAAATCAAGGTTCTAAGGATAATTTCGATAAAAAGGTCGGCTTGAAAGGCTCAAACGGTTCAAAGAAGGCCCAAATCATATCCCAAATCACTCACTACTCAATACTTTGTATCATAAATTTCCTAAGGTGAGTTCTAAAACCGAACATAGCATGATTTAGCACAAATTAATTCCAAATTTAAAATACAAAACATTCAACCAAAGCAATGCACAAAGTGTGATTCCTAGTAATAGTTCACTTCTAAGTTCCGTTGAATCGAAAGTTAAACAAACATCTAATCCTTATCATACAAAACAAGCAATCTCATCATCAAACATTGATCATCTCTCATCATCATAAATCATCGATGCATTCGACTCAAGCAATTTTTTTTTTTTTTTTTTATATTCCGGAAAAAACGATAAAAGCAATAGAAACAAATAAAACCTAATGCATGCAAACTAAAACAAATACGCACAAAAACATGTTTTTCACCCCCAAACTTAAAATTTTCGTTACCCTCAACGAAATTAGCACAAAGTTTAAGGATAGAAAACACCTGATTTAGTCGGAGTCTATGTGATCGGGGTGTGAGAATTGGCGGGAAAGAAATACGATTTTTTTTTTCGTGCGAATATGCCTCTCCATCTCTCGGATGACCGTCCCGATCGTAATTCCGACCTTAAAAATAAGAAATCAAATAAATTCATTAGAATGCATTCCCATAAAAATAAAAATAAAACATAAAATTAAAGAAAAATATGAAAAACAGTAAAGCTCGGGTTGCCTCCCAAGAAGCGCTAAGTTTTAAGTCTTCAGCCAGACTTTGCTTCTTAAAATTGTTATGTCCAATCCAAAGCCTTGTAGATTGCACATCCATTCATGAGCGCTTTCACTTCAATTGCAACCGATACAGGGATATGATTGCAATATGTCAGGGTCCACCTTAGCTTGTAGTCTTTCTTAGTTGTAATCAATTGGTACGAAGCCAAGTTGGGATCTTCATCACCCGCTCCCTCAAATCGGTACAAAAAAACCTCACGTCCGCGTATAACCTCCACTTCAAACACATTCGCCTTCTTTTCAACCTCTATTGATGCCTTCAAATCCACGTCATGAACAACGATAATATTCTCAATTTGAGTATTTGTACTAACCACATCCATCTCCTTCTTCTCTTGTTCCGAGACATCTTTGGAGTTGAGCTCGATTGCATTGTCAGATTCATCATCCTTAAGTGTTTTCGTAATTTCTTTTTCCCTCTCATCGACACTATTTTCTAGGTCTAAAGGATTTTTCTCACTACAAGTTTCAGACAGATTTTCTTTGTTGCAACCATTCTCGATATTGTCTGAAATATTTTCAAGAGACCTCTTGAGCTTCATCTTTTCCAACATTATTTCCAATCTTCGGATAGATGCTTGAGTGGATTTCATAAAATCTTCAAGGATGGATTTCCTATAACACTCCTCAATAGTGGGTCCTCGTGGCTTTGCATAATAGGTTTGAAAATCATCAAATTGCGGCTCACGATGTTGAAAATTGTGGAAATCTTGGCTTGGAGTGCTCTGCTCGTACGTGTTGGTGTATGTGTTCCAATAACCTCTATTGGTATTATCTATGAAATTATTCGCCTTCGGTGCATACCAAATTGGTTAGCGTAATGATCTCCACCACATATTGATGGCATATCATAGGTATTTTGGAGGTATTCGCCAGACGGAAGCCATTCATATCCCGTTTGAGTTGCGCGGATATTGTAACCTGACATCTAACCAAAGAAAAAAAAATATTAAAAAAAAAATTAAAACGAAAAATTAAAATAAAAAAATTTGGGTGAATCGTGAAAATTGTTCAAATTTAGAGCTAGAATAAAATAAATAATTAAAATATTCCCCGGCAACGGCACCAAGAACATGTTGGCCGAAAACCTACACGCAAGTGCACGTATCGTACAAGTAATAAAGTGGATTTTTTAAGTCCAAGTATCGATCCCACAGAGAATATTTAATTATCTAATCCTAGATGCTAAATTCTACCAATTGTTTTCAAGCCCACCCTACACAGTCGAATTTGGAAAAGATTAACTAAATTAAACTAAATTAAAGCAATTAAAAAGATAAAAACAAGAAAGCAATTTAAACACGAAGATTAATCAAAGTAGACAAGCCTAGGATTTTATTCTTCCCCCTATGTGATTATTACTCCCCCAATTCCTTCAATTATGCAAGCAATTAACCCGGATTATTAACCTGAGATGCTAAAATAATCATAACCCGCTTCCGCGTGTATTACGATTCTAATACTCTAGATTCAATTACTATATTCCTATGCAATTAATTCTAGAACACAACATTAAGCACAAATCTCAATAATGGCTACCTAAGAGATTAACTATATTCCTATGTTAATACCACAAAGGCTCTTCTACCACAGTTCTAATTATTAACCCGATCTTCCGATTCATGCGATTAACAATAACATAAAAGCACATAAGTTGATCAAGTTCATGCACTTAATAAAACAAGTAGAAGAAATAATCCGGAATTAAAACTTGCATAAAATCATAGAATTGGGTTCATAAATCCCACATAGGGTTCCAAATAAAATCCTAGAAATAAAGACTTAGCTACTCGTAGTTCTTATGATAAAGAAAATAAAATAAATAAATTAAATAAGAAAAACTATGCTTGAATCTTTGTTGATCTTCTTTGCTCTTGAATTTGCGTCCAAAGATAGATCCCCAATTGTGTGCTTGTCTTGGTCTTATATAGGGTGGAAAATTTGGAGAAGAAGGTAGTTTCCTTGTGCAATTAGGACTCCTTTAATGCGCCTTTTCGTCATCTCGGACGCCCGTCTCGAATTTTGTACTAAAACTCGGACGGCCGTCCCAAAAACAGTTGTTGTTTCTGCTTCTCCGACGGTCGTCCCAGTTTTAAGTGTAAATCTGGGACGGCCGTCCCATGCTATATATCTTCACATTTTTGATTTTTTCACTTTTGGCCCATATTTTCTCCAAAATTGCATTTTTGACCCCATACTTTTCCAATTCTTCAATTTGTACCTAAAATACAATAGATCAACTTTTTAAGCACCAATTATCGTTAAAACACACCAAAAGCTCAAATAAAAAGGTACGATAAAGTGTAAAAATATACACTTAACAGTTTTCTTACTCTGCCTATTCCGATCAGAGTTTATTTTATTTAAAACAATAATTTTCATTCAGATTCAAGAAATCCCGGTTTTAAAACATTATATTATTATTTTAGACAATACTTCTAAAAATATTTTGTAATAATTTATCGAGTTTTACATTATTAAATTAGGGCGAAGATTGAAATGGAGGTTTCTTATCCCACCTATTCGGATTGAATTTTTATTTTATTTTGACACAATGTTTTCATTTGAAATCCGAAAATCTTGATTTTGAAAGCAATATTTCATTTTTTTAAAACAATGTTTCAATTGTTTAAAGAATATTTCTCAAAATAATTTAAAACAATATATATCAATTTTGTTTTTTTGGAATTTATATAATTTCGAATTTCAATCAAGTTTTAATTATGAAAAATCTGTTTTCACAAGACGCAATGCGTGTTGTTAAAAGTCCATTTTGATGTAGTGTTGTATATTGAAGGCATGTGAGAGGCACATGCCATTTTCCATCCAACTTAACTGCAAAAATAAACGGCGGATCAGTTCTGTCAAAAAATGGCATGATTAAGGACTACTATTGTAACTCTAAAATGTTTAGGGACAGTTTTGAAAAAGTGGGTAAAGTATGAGGACGAAAAATGCAATTTTCCCGCAAGTAACGGATAATATATATATATATATATATATATATATATATATATATATATATATATATATATATATATATATATATATATATATATATATATATATATATATATATATATATATATATATATATATATATATTTATATATATTTATT
>NW_012193627.1:842851-890745 GCF_000504015.1 Erythranthe guttata
CATATATATATATATATATATATATATATATATATATATATATATATATATATATTGCATTTTATTCATTAAAATTAAATATTTATATTTAATATTATTAAAAAACTAATTATAAGTAGTATTTTATAAATTTATAATTGTTTTCTAGCCCCAAAAAAAATTAATTTTTATTTTGGCCCCAAAATAGTATTTTCCGTTACTTGCTAATGGGCATGTGACGGCAGGGACTAAAAGTGTTTAAATTTGAACTTTGAGGGTGAACTTTGTTCACTTTGGAACAAGGGGGACCAAAAGCGAAATCGGGTCTAACATGAGGGGCCAAAAGTGTAATTCTTCTTACAGTTTTAGTGCAATTTGTTAAACTCACTTTTGGATTTTCTTGCCTTTGCTAGAAAATTCCGAATTAAAAAAAAAAAGAAAAAAGAAAAAAAGAATATAAATGAATGCAATTTTGAAATTTCGCCAATTCCGGGAATCCAAAATCGAAATGGCTTTTGAATTCCGAATAATATTGGAACATGAAATAATTGGAACTCATTTTTAACTTAAAAAATCATTTTAAAAACAATTTCCAATTGAATATGAAGATGGGAAAACACAGTATTCATCCCTCAAGTTTGCACCAATTTTATATTTGGTCCCTCATGTTCACAAAAAAACACATTTGGTCCCTCATGTTTCAAAAATTCAACACTTTTAGTCATTTTCATCAATTTTTCGTTATTACTAATGAAATCAAGCGTGTGACCATTACTGCGGGTTAACGGTAAAATGATGGAAATGAACAGTTTTTTTAATTATTGAAACATGAGGGACCGAATGTGTTTTTTATGAAAATGGGAGGCCAGATGTGAAATTGGTGCAAACTTGAAGGATGAAAAATGTAATTTTCCCATATGCAAATACAAGGTATTTAACACACAATCATACATATATAATCAAGGGTAGAATTGTATAAAAAAGTGCAACAAGTATAACCAATGTTTTCATAACCGGACCGGACCGGCCGGTTCAACCGGTTCAACCGCGAACCGGTGACTGGTCCGGTCCGGTTCGACTGTAAAACTCGCGAAAGCCAAAAAACCGGGCGGAATGATTATGGACCGGGCAAATCACGGTTGAACCGGACAAAACCGGTGAAAACCGGCTATGAAACCCGGTTTATGGCAACAATAATAATCAGCGGAAATTTTTGTTCTCCTCTTTGTAAGAAGATGTTTGAGTTGAATAATTTAAGGAAGAAATTATAGTAAAAGGAGAAAAAAATGAAAATAAAAAATGTTTTTTTTCTTCGTTTTGTGTTCTTCTGGACATTGTCGGCGGAAAGAAGGAGAAAGAGTGTAGATGGTGAGACTTGAGAGTGTTGCGGCTGAATGTGTTAGGGTTTGATGATATCTTTAGTTATTTATATGAAAACAATACTGTGTTATTTATTAATTTAGTTAATTTTTATTATTGCCTTTTTTTTTTAAACTTATTTTTGATGTGCTAATAAATTTATTATTTAAAATATATTTACATATTAGAATAAATTTTCAATGATTGAGAATTTATTTCTCTATTTTTTTTTCATAAATTTATTTTGATATTTGTAATTTTTAAAATTTATGTTATGATAGTCTTATAAAATTTAATTTTATTTCTCTATTTTTTTTTCATAAATTTATTTTGATATTTGTAATTTTTAAAATTTATGTTATTCAAATTTATTATGGATACTTAATGAATTGAATTTCAGGTGATATTTAGTGATAGGTGTAGTTTTTTTAATTTATAAATTATATGTCACTATAAAATTATATATAAATATTAAAAAAAATAAAAAAAATATGAAAACCCGGTTGAACCCCGGTTGAACCCGGTCCAACCGTGACCCAGTTGCTTGTCCGGTTCTATGTCCGGTCCGGTTTTAAAAACATTGAGTATAACAATGGAAACAAATGAAAAAGTCATCATACAAGTGTTTGGATTTACTTAACAAGTTCCATAATCCAAATATTGTGAGGGCTGCAAACTTTTCGAAATTCTCGAAATCCAGCCGCCTTAGCCAAGGTGTGAAATTCCTTTTCTGTCCTCTCTCTACCTCCAGGATTGTGGGTCAACATAAGCACATCAGAGTGGAGAACAGTCTTTGTGGCCACACTCTTATCTGGTTCCTCTGGCATTATAAGCTCAGCCAATATCACTTTCCCATTTTCTTGAAGTGAATTATGGCAATTCTTCAACAATTTAAGACATTGTTCATCGCTCCAATCATGAACGATCCACTGCGTCGTCCAATAGAGCAACAAATAAAATTTACGAAGTCGTTAGATATAGTAACGGCATTAATTTGATCTATATATATGATCATCGTACATATATAAATCAAGTAAAGGAAAAAAAATGTAATTAATGTTTTTTTTTTTCGAAATGAAGCTTACCTTCATGAAAATGGCATCTCCTTTAGGCACACTAACAAACATGTCTCCACCGATATGCTCCACTCCTGTTAAATCATATATCCATCGTTACCAAATATTTCTAAAATTTGCAGAAAATAAATTAAAAAGACGAAGTCAAAAATGAAATCAACATCGTAATTAATGTTACGTTAGCGTCCAAGTATTTCAACCTATTTTGCAGATGTTTGTCTAACTCTACTTAAAATCTTGTAAAATCTTAATCATATGAGATTTGTTTTAGGGAAAATATATTTTGTATAGCTAACAGTCCGCATCGATATTTTAAATTTGCATTTTAGACATAAAATAAACAACTTAAGAAAGTTTATACTAAAACTAGACAGTCTAGACCGTTTGGCAGAAATAAGGCGGTTGGCGAGCAGGGATAGATAGGGATAGACGGAAAAATGGAAGAAATGGCAGTTTTGGGTGTCAGTGTGGTTTTGAGGACGGATAAGTTGGTGGACTGTAGAGTATTTTCAGTCTAACATGTTTTCAGTTTAATTTTTTTTTTTTTTTTTTTTTTAATGAAGGAACCCACAACCAAGCATATAGGTACACTGGGTAAACCTACACTCTCGTATAATAGTTTGGAAACCATACGAGAGACATAAATCACACTAGGCTAATCATGTGTGACAAACTCGACCTAGCGATCATTGGCAAGGGGACTTGAACCTGGGTCAATTGACACATAACCACTTGCTCCAACCGCTAGATCATCCATTATTTTCAGTTTAAGTTCCCTAACTTATAAACTGCTCGAGGGACTTTTGGCAAAATTAAAAAATATGACTGTCCTAAACTAAAAGGTTACTAGTGTCCAGGAGTTTTTAATAAAATTGCCCCTTTTTTAAAGCTTAAATGATAGATTAATTTATTAATTTCTTCACAAAATATGATAATATTCGATCATATAAAAAGATAAATTAAATCCTTAATATATTTTTTTGCTTAAGGAGCTTATAATATGCACTACAATTTACCAATCAGATCCCATACGAGACTAAAATAGAAGTTGATTTTGTTTTTGTTTTCTTTTTTGGCATTCGGCATCCCGTAATTATTCTAATTCTCAAAAAGCTTCTCCGTCATTTTTATCACCATAAATTCCCATTAGATCAAGAGTCAACGAAAAACGAACTCATTTAGAACTCCCCAACTCGGTAATTTTTTTTTTACAAATTCACTCGTAGAAGATGTATATACTATATATATTATTTCCATCACGTCGAGATTGAAGACAAATAATTACCTGGATAAGACGGGGCATGTTGAATAACATGCGGTAAGTCGAAATTGATGCCCTTAATCGAAGGATACTTGGAAATAATCATGTTAAGTATTGCTCCGGTTCCACCGCCAACATCTACAACAGATTCGATGCCCTCAAAACCATCATATATCTCGAGTATTTTCTTCACGACAATGGTCGAATAATTAGACATTGCTTGGTCGAAAACCTTGTTGAACCTTGGATCTGTGTCACCGTACTCGAACACATTCATTCCATATGCCTTGGCGAAGGGTACACCCCCATCAAGTACCGCATCTTTAAGGTTGTCCCTAACATTATATTCAAGATTTAAATCAGATGAATTTATTTACAGAAATTATATGTAAATACATACGTCGAATAAGTTTAGATTAAATAAACGGACTAATTCTCTACTGACTAATTAATCGTTTAGTTAGTAAGATATTCGATATGTTTGATTAGATCTTGTATACAATCTGTTAAATTCTGGTATTGCATGTGATTTGGCTATAAAACTTTTTATTTAATAAATTTAACATGTGGTTTGAAGGGAAAATTACAGTTTATGTCCCTAAACTTTACCACTAAAAGGATTTAGGGGTAATATGTTAGACACCCTTTAAATCAAAATTAATTAGATATGGGGGACAACCTCAAATAAAATATTTTAACTAAATCCTTAGTCGTAAGTAAAATTTGAACCACATCCTTGAATTTTTATTTAACCCAAAAATACCCTTAATATATAACTAATAAAAAATCACATTTATTTTTCATTCCTTTTTTCTCTGTCGCCCAACCCACCCCACCCCACCCCTTTTCTCTTTCTCTTTGTTTCAACCGTATCCTCTCTCTCTCTCTCTCTCTATATTTTTTTCTTTTTTTCTGGCAGATTTGATTGCTATGGCCGTGGGTATGGTAGCCGATGGGTTGTTTTTCTCTATCTTCCCCTTTTCTCTATTTTTTTTTCTTTTTTCAGATTTTGAGTGATAGGTGGCGGTGGAGGGTATGGTAGGTTGTTTATGGAGGCGGGTATGGTGGCAACGGCGGGTATGGTGGCTATGGCGGGTATTGCTGGACTGGTTGAGGCGGTTCTCTGGTTGTGGGGCTTGGATATGAAAACTGCTATGATGGTTGGTGGACCTAGCAGCGACTATGGTGACGATGGGTATGAAGGCGGCTATCGTGGATGACGGACTGCCGAGACGGCTATGGAGTCGGTCGGTATGGAGGCTGTTAGGGTGGTGGTGGATCCGATTACTTTGGGGAGTGGTTATGGGAAAAAAGGTAAGACGATGGCTATGGCGGCGACGCTGCTGTGGTGGTAGATCTGTCGTTGTGGTTGTAGATCTAGGGTTTCATTTTTTTTACGATTTCGTTTTTTTTTACGAGTGTGACTACGAATGACTATGGTTTACTGTGCCTACAGATGGATGGCGGCTAGGGTTCAAAGGCAAAGTTAGGGTTTGTAAATTGTGAGTACGAATGACTATGGACAATTAGGATTACTACGGGTTCCTATGTGTGTCTACGATTACTATGGGTTCCTATGGGTGACTACGATTACTACAAGTTCCTATGGGTGTCTGTTGGTGACTATAGCAGAAAAAAAAAACAATCATAATTTTCAATAACATGTAGAATAAAAGGGGGAAAAAAGATTTTTATAATACTGAAGAAAAAAAGTAAAATGAAGAACAAAAATCCGTGTTAAACATAAAAATATCAAAATTATTAGATGCAAAAATTAAAATGTATATAGCAGATTTTTTTTATAAATGCAGTTTAAAATATTACTTAGTGCAGATTTTATTTTTTGTGTATGGAGGGCATTTTTGGAATAAAATTTATTAAGGATGTGAAGCAAATTTTAGTTAGACTTGTCATTTAGTTCTAATAAGGTTTGACACCAGGGACTTATATCTTAAGACCCCAAGGATTTATGTCCTCAAACATTTCAATCCACGAAATATATCCTCAAACTTGACACTTTTGATCACTTTATGTTCTGCCGTTAACGTCGGCAGCTAACTTCGACGGAAAAAGCACGCGTGGCTCACGTGACGTCTATGTGGCCGTTAAATGTCGAGTTGTACAACACCCAGTGCCTACTTGGTCGACGAAACGTGATGTAGAGCGACACGTCATTCTCCTCCCTATTTCTATTCTAAAATCCCTAATTCTCCATATCCCCAATGAACCCGTAAATCCAATCCCTAAAACCCCATTTCGAATCCTTCAATTGAGGTGAAATTCGAAAATAGCAGAATCGTCTGTGAATCCATGGCCATTTTTCGTGGTGTTTTACCAGCAAAATAGCCCAATAAACAAATGTCGAATGTTTCCTCGATTTCACTTTCATCTTCGGGCTGAAATATCATGTCTTCTTCCACTTTGTTGGGGAAGTCAGGGAGTTGGAATCCGTTCTTGGGCATTCTATTCTTGGCGAAGAAAGAATTATATGCAGCTTTGACAGGTGCTGCATGTTTTTTTTTTCCGGAACTGGTTCAGACATTTTGTCGAACACCTTCTGGACAGGTTTGAAACTGCTGAGTTGGGTAGAATTTGTGCCATCTTTACCATCCTTGTGCTCGCTTCATCGAGACCACAACGGGCACAAACATCAGCAGGCGAAGAATCACACGACCCCAACGTTCTAGAGACGGAGTTGGGGGAATAATTAAAGTTTCCTCTAAAATCTTTTGGGAGATTGAGTTAGAGAAAATTAGTATATTCTTGTGCCACGTCAACATTTAATATTCAATATATTATTCCACGTCACATTTAACGGCCACATAGACGTCACGTGAGCCACGCGTGCTATTTCCGTCGAAGTTAACTGCCGACGTTAACGGCAGAACATAAAGTGATCAAAAGTGGCAAGTTTGAGGACATATTTCGTGGATTGAAATGTTTGAGCACATAAATCGTTTTAGTGGTAAAGTTTAGGGACATAAACTGTAATTTTCCCTGGTTTGAAAGAATAAAATATTTTTTTTTCTTTCTTACTCGTCCCCTGTCAAATCAATACTGGAGCAGATGTTTTACTAATTTAATGAAATAGTAGCGCTGAATGGTGAGTTTTAACTTTTGTAACGGATTCGAGTATTAAAATATTGTTTTCGTCCCTCAAGTTTGCACATATCTCACATTTGGTCCCTCGTAGTTAAAAAAAAACACATTTGGTCCCTCATGTTTTAATAATTTAATATTTTTGGTCATTTCCGTCAATTTATCGTTAGTCAGTCAGTTAAGTCAATGCAACACACACACTTGATTCTATTCAATTCATCGTTAGTCCGTCAGTTAAGTCAATGCAACGCACACGCTTGATTCTATTCAATTTATCGTTAGTCCGTCAGTTAAGTCAATGCAACGCACACGCTTGATTCTATTAGTGCTAATGGAAAATTGAAGAAAATGACTAAAAGTGTTGAACTTTTGAAACATGAGGAACCAAATGTATTTTTTTGTGAATATGAGGACCAAATGTGAAATTGCTGCAAACTCGAGGGACGAAAACTGTATTTTTTGTCTCACAGTATATCTTTTTCTGGAGTAACTTTTTCTTCTTTTTTTCTTTTTTTTTTTTGTTGAGTAATTTCCCACAATATATCAGTGTAATTAAAAATAAAAGAGAATGTAAATGATCAAGGAAATGTAAATTACCAGCTCTTCTGGAGGACTTGATCTTGAATAAGCATCAAAAAGGGAGATACAGAAACTCCATCTTCATTCTTTGTCAAGTACTTGCACACCGGAGCTAATGAATACACCAAGTCAACGCCGCCGCCGCCGCCGGGGAGATTTCTGGGGCTGGAATTTAGGACAGAGTAACTGGTGAGGAGGCGGAGGATCCTGTCGAGCATGACGTGTGCGTCGGGATTGGCGGAGGCGGGAAGCTGGGCGGCGAGTTCCCGAGCGGAGACGGCGGCGCCGGAGCCGGATTTCTTGATGAGCTCGAAAAGGTCGAGCTCCACGGCGGTTTTGAGTGCTGCTGGGAACACCGCCGCCATGGCCAGTTGGGTGGCGAATACAAAGGCATCTTCCTCTGACCGACAATCCATAGCGGAGGTAATTGCAAGATTGATTCTATTATATTTTCACTGTTTCAGCTAGCGATGACGATATATATATATATATATATATATATATATATATATATATATATATATATATATATATATATATATATATTAGTTATATATGGTTAGATTAGGTGATTACAGAGTTGACAATTGTCAGTCCAAGTTGAAACGGAAGCTCCAATTTCCGTAGGTTTCGATTCGAAAAGTTCTGATTTTGTAATAATATTTTTCATTCCGACTTCCGAAATTTCGATTTTTGATTTTTTAGATTGGAATTAATGGAATTGTATAAAAGAAAATTGGAATTTCCGATTTAATTTATAAAACTAATTCCGTAAATTTCCGATTTTCTTCCGAAAAATAAACTTATATATAATTTATAATACTATAATATAATTTATATTTTTTTTTTCTTTTCTGGAAGAGTAATTTGATTTAAATTTTGTTTTATGATTCTGACATATTGAATTGTTGTTAAAAGTTTTATTGATATATGATGTGGTTTATTTTTATTTATTTTTTTGAACTAAATTTAGTAGTTATTAGTTTTACTCTTATCGACGTGAATATTCTTATCTTTTAAAATTAAGCGTTTTGAATCTTATTTTGATTTCATTTTGAGGAAATATGTTTTGGGAAAATAATTTGAGAATGAAAGTAATGTTTGTTTGTATTTTGGAAGGAGACAAAATACACTGTAGCAGTCAAATCATGTTTAAATGTGTTAGAAAAATGTATTTTTTAAGAAAAAAATTCAAAGATGAAGTGATGTTTATTTGTTTTTTAGTGAAGACATTTTTTACTCTAGCAGTCAAATCATTTTACTGTAGCAGTCACATCATGTCTGAAGGAGAGAGAAACTTTTGAAATTGTTTTGAAAAAATAATTTGAAAAGTGTAATAAATCTCATTTTGTTTTGGGGAAACAATGAAAACAAAATAGAAATGGTTCCAAACATTGCAAATTTTCAAAAAAATTCCGCTACGTTCTGAAATTTTTAAACTTATTTGATTTCCAAAATTGCCGAGTCTTTTCAACTTGGAATAAATTTTTATATTTTTAGAATTTTGAAATTGGATTTGGCACTGATTTTGTAATTCTTAATTTTTTTGGAAATTTTCCAAATTCCGATTTGATCCATCTGACTTTCACCAATACTTGTAGCTATATTAGAAACTCCCTTCGTCCCATATTATATGTCGCTCTGGCTAGTTGTGCGTATATTAAGATACTCAATAAATATGCATATATTATACAATAAATAAAATAGTAAACATTAAAATAATCTTATCATTATTTATTTTTTAATTAAGTAATTAAGAATAACAAAGAGTGAAATTGATAAAAATGAATTACTGCTTTACTGAATCCTAAAATAATAAATAATTTGGGAAAAAGATATCCCAAATATTAAATATAATATGGGACACAGGGAGTATTAAATAATGCACACATGCCCGTGGCGTGTTCATTAAAAAAAAAAAAGAATCATTCAAGATATTGATAATATAAATAATTAATTTTATATACACACATGTATATGCATTGAGATCTAGCATGTGGTCAGTACTGCAAATACTGTGTGCACAAGTTGGAATCTCAATCTCGAGGGTAGTGAATTGATTTGGTTTAAAATAGAGTAAAATTCATATTGCACTCCGTTGTGCGAAAGGTATTATTTATTCTTTGAAGTATAAAAAACATCAAACACTTCTGTCGTTAGCGTTTTTTCTAATTTCGTTAGTCAAATCATTGATCGACTATTGCAAAGAAATGTGTCTTCTTTTTTACCGACTAATTTTTAAACGCTTTTGGTTTTTTCTATCAATTTACTGTTGGTTCGTTAGTTAAGACAGTTATAGGCACGTGTTTAAACAAGAGCACTTTACAAATAAGCCCATCAATGGGTATAAAGGGGTTTAGATTAAAAACTCTTCTATAAAAAAGTTCACACATTGTTCAGAGTTTTGTAAAAGACTAAAATAGTCCCTCACATTTTAATATGATCAAATTTCATCATTTAATTTAATTAAATTTAACCTTTGACCCTGAATTTCACAAATTATTCAATTTTGACCCAAAATACAATTTTGAGTACAATTTCGTCCGTCGTCGCTGTTGACCGCCGGTCTCCGGCGTTAACTTTTTTTTTTCTTTCCTCTTCCTAATTTTTTTGACGCTGATTTCCGGCGTTGACTTTTTCGATTTTTTTTTCTTTAACATCTTTTTGCCCCACATTTAAACAACAATATTGATGTGGTTGACAGTAATATTAACTATATTGCTGTAAACACATTGAATTAACTATACTATAGTTTAACACAATAATATTGCTATATTAATCTCTAGCACAGTAATATTAATACAACTAAAGTCATTATTATTGTGTAATAGATAATATTAATATGTTGACCGTTCAACAAAGGTAAACATAATGAAAAGCCAAAATAATTAATATTATCGTGGTTGACAGTAATATTACAGTAACAACAGTAATAGTACCGTCAATCACAGTAACATTATTGTATTTACATTAATATTATTACGTGACTCCGTCAACAACTCAAACAAAATAAAGAAAACCCAAAAAATAATAATATTGATCTGGTTGACATAAATATTATTTTGTTTACAAATATTTTACTATCAACCACGATAATATAATTACGTTGACTTGTCAACAAATCACACAAATTTAAAAAAGAAAAAAACCTAAAAAAATAATAATATTGTGGCTGACTCTAATTGTACTTTCAACAACAATACAATTACATAAATATACTATCAACGACAGTACAATTACGTTAATGTACTGTCAACGACAATATAATTACGTTAATTTACTGTCAGTGACTGTAAAATTACGGTCAACGTTAAGCGGCGGGCGTAAAAAAAACGGATAAAAAAAATCACTATAAAAAGTCAACGCCGGGAACCGACGGCGGAAAAAGAAAAAAAGAAAAAAAGAAAAAAAATCGAAAAGTGAACGCCAGAAACCGGCGGCAAAAAAATAATTTCTGAAAAAAAAAATATTCTAAAAAAAAGTCAATATTGGATTTTTGTGGTCAAAATTGATTAAGTTGAGGTTACAATTAAGAATTGAGTGTAAAGGGTTGGGGGTAATTTTGTCATATACAATAATTTTCCTTTATTTATAATACATATTAAAGGGATGAACTTATTGGCGAAAGATATATAGCCCATGAACCTAGAATAATAAAGATGGATGTTCAGGGACTTATGCACAAAAACTCCTTTAAACAATTTAACATTTTTGGTCTTTTTCATCAATTTAACGTTAGTCGGTTAGTTAGGAGTTAGGACAATGATGAACGCATGCTTGATTTTGTTAGGGCTACTAACGAAAAATTGTCTAATATGGTCAAAATTGTTAAAGGTTTGAGACATGAGAGACTAAATATATTTTTTAATGAACAATGAGAATCAAATGACAAAAAATGTATTTTCCTCATAAAATTTGCGTGCTTCAGCTTTTTCTTTTTTCTACTCTCTTTGCCAAAGTTTGTCGACTTGGGGAAGGTTTTGAATAATTTGTATTGTTTAGATTTTTTAGATATATTCTTGTAAAGAAACCTTTTTATGGTAATTTTAATCATTTAAATTATTAAACAATATATTGTATAAATAATCTACTTATATCACATGAATTACCTGCAACTTAATGCAGTACGTTCTAAGTTTTCATATAATTTAATCCCGGTGGTTCTTTTGTCAAAGTTAATGTAATGACTTATTTCAACTACTACTTTGGACAAAAAGAAGAAACCTATTACAGCGGGTCCCGATGGACGAAAGGCGAACCCATTCGATTTTGGCTCTGCCTTTGTGAACCCAACACAAGCCCTCGATCCCGATCTAGTATACGAAGCAACAACCAATGATTAACAATGAAAACATTCAAATGATAACAGGAGACAACAACACTTGTAATAAAAAAAAAAAGGGCAAATTACGAAAACCCCCTGATCTTAGGGTAAATAACAAAAAACACTCACACCTATCCGTAATAACCAAAATCCCTCTCTAATTAATTGTTGATCGGGTTTTTCAACATGAAATGTGTACAGTCTATTATAGCTTATGTTAATAGGTGAGAAATAAAAGAAAACATATGAAATTTTGTAAAGTCTATTCCCTGAAATAAATAAAATCCGTGAAAAGTCACACTGTAAGGGGGGTTGGTGTAAGACGGAAACAAACCACATGGAATTTTGATAATTATGAATAGGTGGCCATGGGGGTGTTTTTTGTTATTTAGCCCAAGTTCGGGAGTTTTCATAATTTACCCAAAAAAATTCAGGAACCATCTGACCTTAACTATCCATCAACTATGTTTCTGAATCAGAACAAGTCGTTTTCGATCTCTCGAACATTGGCAAATGTTGGGGTGACAGAGAATGCGTACGAAGCAATTGTTGTACCTTCAATAGGTTTTCAAAGTTAGTGTTGTACCTCAAAGACTAGTGTTTAATAGGGTTGGGCAAATCATCAAATTTACTGTATACTTTGAGGTAATTGCTCTTTCGAAAGATCATGTTTTTGGATCCTTAACGTGGAGGAGTACAGGATATTCTATGACAACCCCGTTGGTTGTTCGGACGTAAATTCTAAGTTCGATAGTTGCATGGTGTCATTCACAAGTTGTAATGGTCGTGAAATCATAAACAAGCAAGAAATTATTTACAAATTAAAGTTTATTGATTAAATAAAATAGTTCGAGTTACAATCTTCTATTGCGATCTGTGGAATTATTTAGTTTTTTTTTTGTGGAATCGCCTTTTCAACTCTTCTGGATATTGATTTTGTTCATTAATAACGGTAATTCGAGGGTTTGGTCAATTAACTCTGGAATTAAATATTTGGAGTTGTATTTTTTTACTCAAACTCAGCATCTCTTGCAAGATCTTGTTTTCCCCCTCTAGAAATAAAAATGTATAGTCTTTAACAATATTTGGCTCAAATATATATACTTTAGTGTCTTGAAATGTATACATATAGGTAGCAAAACTGGATCAAAAACTCCAAGTAAATGAAAACAAAGATAAATTATTTAACTTCATCTTACAATCACAACAACCGTTACATCAAATTATTATTATTGCCTATAATTATTGCGAACACTCCATAGTTCATTTTAATTTATTGAAAATAATTGGAAGAAAGATGTCATTAATTAACTAAGACAATGACTGATTTTATTAATAGGGCGTGACATGATGAAACATTTTTTACCACAATTAGCATCAATGCAGTCTTGATGTGTCTCACAAGACGCATGGCATGGGGCAGTGGAATCCCTTCTAATAATTCCTGTTGGTTGCAATTCCATGGCTTCCACTTCAAACTTTTTTGAGAAACAATGTATACCTGCACATAATAAAATTGAAAGTAATAAACAACAAGAAAAAGTCGAGCTCGAGTTTTAGTTAATTATCGAGAGGCTTTTAAGTTTTACCTGAAGAGCTGATTAAAAGGAGAGCAAAGAAAACTAATTGAAGTGCAGTATTCGCCATTTTACGTTGAATCTTCAATATGAGATCAACCAAATTTATAGGCAAATTTGCTCCACACAAACCTCATGAGCTATATGTTTTACAATATTGCTTGTGTACTTAGAATTAGATCATGTCCTCATGCTTTATGCATGCATACTACATACATACTACTTATATATGTTAGTTATCTTTTTGTTTGAATGGTTAATTCTAAATACTCAATAATAATACAAATTGTCCTTGAGTTTTCCTTATGGGCAATTATCAATAGGTCCATAAGAATTAACTTATAAACAACGACATTCCATAAATAAGTCAATCAATGGGTACTTATTCATAAAGAGGTTCAAACAATAGACTCTTTTACAAAAAAATCCACACATGGGTCAGATGTTTGTAAAATACTAAAATAGTCCCTCATATTTTAATATGCCCCAATTTCATCCTTTAATTTAATCTAACCTCAATTTGACCCCAAATTCCACAAATTATTCAATTTTGACCCAAAACACAATTTTATGGACAATTTCGTCCGTCGCCGTCGTTGATTTTATTTGTTTGCCTGCCGGTTTCCGGCTTTATCCGCAGTTCGACGCCCCGGCGTTGACTTTTTCGATATTTTTTTCCTTCGTGGTTTTTCCGCTACCGGTTTCCGGCGTTGACTTTTTCGATTTCTGATTTTTTTATCATCTTTTTGCCCCCCGTTTAAACAACAATATTGTTGTGGTTGACAGTAATATTAGCTACATTACTGTTAAACACAATAAAATTAGTTATACTATAGTCTAACACAGTTATATTGCTATATTAGTCTCTAGCACAATAGTATTAACACAACAAAAGTCACTATTATTGTGTAATGGAGAAATATTAATATGTTGACCGTTCAACAAAGGTAAACATAATAAAAAGCCAAAAAAATTAATATTACTGTGGTTGACAGTAATATTACCGTCAACCACAGTAATATTATTGTATGTACAATAATATTACAATAATAGACATTAATATTATTAGGTTACTCCGTGAATAACTCAAACAAAACAAAAAACCCCAAAAAAATAATAATATTGATGTGGTTGACAGTGATATTATTGTGTTTACAGTTATTTTACTGTCAACGGCAGTAATATAATTAATTCGACTTGTCAACATATCAAACAAAATCATACAAAAAAAAACCAAAAAAATAATAAAATTGTCGTTGACTCTAATTGTACTATAAGTGACAATATAGTTACGTTAATTTATGTCAGTGATAGTATAATTACGTTAATTTACTGTCAGTGACAGTATAATTACGTTAATGACAACACAATTACGGTCAACGTTTAGCGGCAGACGTTAACAAAAAAAAAAATCAACGCCGGAATCGAGCGGCGAAAAAGCAGACCAGAAAAAAAAATCGAAAAAGTCAACGCCGTAAACCGGCGGTAAAAAAATTAATTTTGAAAAAAAAAGTTTTAAGAAAAAGTCAAAATTGGGTTTTTGTGGTCAAAATTGATTAAATTGGGGTTACGATTAAGAATTTGGTGTAAAAAGTTGGGGGTAATTTGTTCATATATATGAATTTTTCCTTTATGTATAATAAATATTAAAAGGATGAAATTATTGGCGAAAGAGATATAACCACTAAACCTATAATAATAAAGATGATTGGGTAGGGACTTATGCACAAAAACCCCTATAAACAATAAGTATAACAAAAAACTATTTTTTCTTGAAGCACAAACATGATTCTTTTTATAAAAGATCATCAAAGACAAACAATCCTCAAATTCTAATAAGTTACTCCAATTTCATCAATTAAACTTTAATATAACCTCAGTTTAATCAATTGACCAATTTTTATCATTAACCCTAATTTTGACCACCGCTGCTTTTGACCGAAGTTGAAGTTTTTTTTTTTTCAATCCAGTCAACATAGTAACATTAATTTGTTTGAACTTTTTTTTTTTGCTTTATAAGATAATATTAATTATTATTGTTCTTTCAGACAATGTTATTGTGTTGTTGACCGGCAATGTTATTGTGTAACACAACAAAATAAATTTATGTTGTTGTAACGAACGTTTAACATAGAACACTAATGCGTGCTTTTGGTTAATTTTTCGGAATTTTGATTAATAAGAATAGTGTCAAAATAAAACACTTTTAACATTCATTCCAAATATTAGTAGTTTTGATGATTTTTCTTAAGGTGTCTTTATTTTCTTCCTCAAAAGCATTTGGTGCTTACTAAAGCATTAGTGATGTCGTGCTCTTATTATTTTTTGCAGGGACAATATTGTAAAAAGTACATTGTTAAAAAAACAAGTGAATCATATATTCACTTACAAAACATAGTGGTGCATCACCAATTAGTTCAAAACGCTTATATCACTTAATATGTATGTTTTGCTGTTGTTTTTTTTCTTTTTTCTTTTTATTTTTTTTATTGTTGTTGAAATGCAACATTTAAGATAGTTGTAGCTCATTGATTTTTAATAATATTTTTTGCTTTTTATTTTATTTTAGTATTATTTCGATCTGTCTTATTATTTTCTTTAAGAAATTTGTTTTTATGGAATCGCCCCTTTCAAGTCTTTTGAATTTGGACTTTCGGTTTTCAATTAGGGTTGGGTCAATTTACTCTCGAATTCAATATTTGTACTTGTATTATTTTCTGGCTCAAACTGATCAACATCTTTTTAAAAGATCTTGTATTTCCCTCTTGAAATATATATATATATATATATATATATATATATATATATATATATATATATATATATATACTTTCATTACAATATTTTTCTCATATAATATACTTTAATGTCTTGAAATGTAGGGATAATTACACTTTTCTTCCATTTACTTTGCCACGTATTCGATTTTCGTCCCTAAATAAGATAGTGTTACAATTTACGCCCATAAACAATGTCACTTTTATGTTCTTTTCGTCACTCCGTCTATTTTTCCAATTCTTTTCGTCACTCCGTCTCTAAACACCGCACATGATACATAAAAAACACCCCTCATTCATGTAAAGTTAGTGAAAATTACATTTTATGTCCCTAAATTTTACCACTAAAACGATTTATGTCATCAAATATTTAAATCCGAGAAATATGTCCTCGAACTTGTCACTTTTGATCAATTTATGTTATGCCGTTAAATCGTCAGCCAACTTGGACGAAAATAGCACGTGTGGCTCACGTGATGTCTATCTGGCCGTTAAATGTGACGTGGAATAACACGTGGAATTGAAATGTTGACCCGACAAACAAATGTACTAATTTTCCCTCACATTTCTACCTCACTCTCCCAACTCACTTCACGGTTCTTCTCATAAACCCTACCTATTCAATTCTAAAATATCTTTTAATCTCTTCAACCCACTCCCAAATTTCCAATACAATCTGCATTCTTGGTCGAACCCATCCCAAACTCGAAATCATTAACCCATAAAAAATCCAGACTTTCTCACATTGCAAAGTTCTTCCCTTCAAGACTCCGCACTGCTTTGGGTGAAATCAAAACTACCACACACCTCCCAAAATCCTTAAATTGAAGTTGAAAGATATCAACTTTGAAGCAACTTACTCAAAATTATAAATTGTTGCTCGATTATGATGTTCCAGCTCCACAAATGTTCGAAACTCTGTGAAATTAGGGGTGGGCAATCTTGTTATTGCGGAATTTCACCTCAATTTTAAGCTTTCTATAGATAATTTGGTGGTAAGGTTTCTGTTTTTTGGTTCAATGTATTTGGGTGTAATGAAATGTGAGTGTTGGTGAGATTGAAATAGAAGAAGAGAGTTACGTGTCACTCCCCACGTCTTTTTATTTGGCCAGATCGATGTAGGTAGCTATTCCACGTCATATTTAACGCCCAGATAGACGTCACGAGAGCCACCTATGCTATTTCTGTCAAAGTTGGCTGACGACGTTGACGGGCAGACCATAAATTGATCAAAAGTGGCAAGTTTGAGGTCATATTTCGTGGATGAAATTTTTTTTAGGACATAAGTCGTTTTAGTGGTAAAGTTAAAGGACAAAAAGTGTAATTTTCCCTGCAAAGTTAGGATTTTTAGAAGAATTTCATAAAATACGCAATTTTTTCTTCAAAATCCTAATCCCTAATTTTCAAATTTTCTAAATTCCTTCCTAATTCACCATTGAAATCTCCTCAGCAAAACTTGAAAGCACTGTTAAAAAGTGCAGAATTCAATTAGAAAGTATGAGATATGGACCTTCTGTGATGAATATTTTTCTCGGGCAAAGAAGTTTTTCTTGTAGTGGAAATTGAAAATTCAGGATAGATAAAGAGAATGAAATTTACTCTTAATCCGTTGCATCGGGTGTTAAAACTAGCTATTTTGATTGAACAAACTTTCAAATTTGAATTGTGTATTTTCTAATTGTGATTTGAAGTTTTGCTGAGAAGATTTCAATGGTGAATAATGAATTTAGAGATTTCGAAAATTGAGGATTAGGATTTTGAAGAAAAAAATTGGGTATTTATGAAATTCTCTTACAATCATACCTTTACATGAATGGAGAGTTTTTCTTTAGTGTTATGTGCGGTGCCCATGCTATTTTCCGTCCATACTAACTAGACAAATAGACGGAGGGACAAAAACAACATAAAAATGGCATGTTTAGGGACGTAAATTGTAAGTTCATCTTATTAGGCCACGAAAATCAAAAAAGTGACAAAGTATAGGGGCGAAAAATATAATTATCCCGCATTTGTGTCAAATATATGAACATAAAGGCAGAAGATAGATTTTTATGAGCGAACCGTATTTGTGTAAAACTACATATATATATCAGTAGTAAAAATGCATCAAAACCTCAAAATAAATGAAAATAAAGGTGAATTTATTTGATTTCATCTTACAATCTGTAAACCATTACATGAAATTATTATTGGCTATATATGATTATTGTGAACACTCCCCATTTTATTTTTATTGAATATAATTTGAAGAAATATGGCATTAAAAGCTAAGACAATTACTCATTTTAAAATGGCGCTTCAAGATGAAACATTTGCTACCACAATGAGCATCAACGCAGTCTTGATCTGTCTTACAAGACGAATGACACGGCAACGACAACTCTAGTAGTTCCTGTTGGTTGCAATTCCATGGCTTCGACTCCAAACATTTTTTAGGAACAAGGTATAACTGCATATTACAATAATTTTGAAATTAATTATTAAACAATTAGAAAAGTCGAGCGCTCGAGATTTTGTTGAGCTATCTTATTAGATTTCCAGTTTATTGAAAATATGGTTTGGGGAATATAAATGTAGAATTCATTTAGAATCATAGGTTACTTTACCTGAGGAGATGATTAGAAGGAGAGCAAAGAGAACAATTTTAGGTGCAGTACTCGCCTTCGCCATCTTTTCTGTTGAATTTTCAATGTGAAATCAACCAAATTTATAGGCAGATTTTTCATCCACATTGTATATCACACAAACTACATTAGCTATTTTTCATATTTTACTTTCTATTAATTTAACACTTTTGGTCATTCCGTTAGTCCGTCAGTTAAGGTTGTGATGCACACAATCTTGATTGCGTTAGTACTAGCGGAAAATTGACGGAAATGACTAAAAATATTGAATTTTTGAACATGAGGGACCAAATGAGTTTTTTGTAAACTCTAAATGTGAAATCGGTGCAAATTTGAAGGACGAAAACTTTATCTTTCCGAATTAAATTAGAAAGACAAATAATATGTATCTACATTTTGATATATACCATCCGTATTTAATAATCTAAAGTTGTTATTAATTAATTGTGAATATTTCGGTATAAGAGTTATCTTTTTGTTTAAATGGTTATTTGTAAGGGGAACGTATAATTTTCATCCCTCGAGTTTGCATTGATTTCATAATTGGTCCCTAATGATCACGAAAAATACATTTGATCATCTTTATATTATTTAACACTTTTGGTCATTTCCATCAATTTATCGTAGTCTGTCAGTTAAGGCAGTGACGGAGACATGCTTGATTCCATTAGTATTAACGAAAAATTAACGGAAATGGTTAAATGTGTTGAATTTCTTAAACATGAGGGACCAATTGTGTTTCTTTGTGAACATGAGGGACTAAATACGAAATCAGTTCAAACTTAGGGGATGAAAACTGTGTTTTCCACTTAATTGTTAATGCTCAATAGTAATATAAATTTTCCTTGAGTTTTTGTTATGATCAATTATTAAGTGGCCCATAAGAAATAACTTATAAATAAATAAGAGCCCGTTTGGCTAAGCTTATTTAAAATATCTTATAAGCTCCTACATCTGATAAGATGTTTTAGGAGCTGATAAGCTGTTAGATCTTATTTTAAAAAATATATTTTAAGGTGTTTGGATATATAGCTTATAAGTTACTTTTTGTTTTTATAAGTTGTTCAGGTGTTTGGAAATAAAAGGTCTGTTTATTGCTATAATGACAAAAAAGTACACGACGCGACGCCAGTATAATTGTTAAACTTATTTGACTCAAATACTTTTGTTCCTAAAATATTATTATAATATTTACAAATTATTTTTTCAAATAATAATATTAATATAAAATTATATAATAATATAAAATAAAAGTTGTAAAAGAAATATAATTTTTTTTTTTGTAGATGAAAGAAATATAATTTATTATGGAGATAATAAGAATATTCGTGTAATTGTTTTTACAATTATTATAATAATTACGATAAGTATATTTAACTAATTATTAATTTTGATTACAAGAATACGTTGTTTGATAAAATATAAATATTATTAGTATTCATGTAATATAATAAACTAGTTGAGGGTAATTTTGTATTTTTAGTGTTTTAGTAAAGAAGCAAATAAGATCTTAAAGAAAAAAGGTGGGGTAGAGGTACTTTAAAAAAAACATCTTATAAGCTCCCTAACAGCTTATTTTTGAAAAAAATAAGATCTTTTGCAATTTTTTTACCAAACACCTTTTAACAACTTATAAGCTCCTAAACATCTTATAAGATGTTTTTAGGAGCTTATAAGCTTAGCCAAACAGGCTCTAAGTATGAGAAAAAAATAATTCATCTAAAAGCACAACCATGATTCTCTCTTTTCATAAAAGATTATCAAAGAGAAACACCCCTCAAATTCTAATAAGGTACTCCAATTTTATCAATCAAATTCTAATATAACCTCAAATTCATTAATTGCTAATTTTGATCATTGACCCCAATTTTGATCGTCGTTGTTTTTTACCTATGTTGAGTTTTTTTTTTTTTTTTAATCCAGTCAGCACAGTAACATTAACTTTTTTTAATTTTTTTTTGCCTTGTAAAGTAATATCAATTATTTATTTTATCTTATTTGATTTTTTTAGACAATACTAATATGTTGTTGACAGCCAAGGTTACTGTGGAACCAACAAAAATAAAAATAAAAAGTTTTTAATGTTGTTGTATTGAACGGGTCAACATAAAACACTAGTGTGTGCCTTTTGATTAATTTTCTGAATTTTGATTGATAAGTATAGTGTCAAAATAAATTATATTCAACACTCATTCCAAATATTAGTGTTGTTATGATTTTTCTTAATTTTTCTTAATTTTGTTCCTTAAAAGCATTTGGTGTTTACTAAAGCATTAGTGATGTCGTACTCTTATATATTTTTGAAGGGCAATATTGTAAGACGAAGTACATAAAAAAAACAAGTGAATCATATACTGAGCTATAAAACATAGTACGTGGTGCAACACAAAATTCTAATATTTTTCTATCGGAGAAAAAAAATAAAAAATAAAAAATAAAATAAAACTAACAGTAACGACGACGTGCGGTGATTTGCACAACTTAGTTATATTAATAAATAACAATTCAGTTATATAAATTTGCAATAACTTAGTTAAAATAAAGTGAAGAAAAAACTTAAATAAGAATATGAGATATGCCTATTGGCCCAGCCTATTAGACCCATATTTACTGGGCCACAGGGCCAGTTTAAAAGCAATTTCTAGGGAGGCTCAATCACATTCAAATAAGGGTTGGGTTCGATAAATTGATCTCGGCCCAATGAATGAATTATAAATAGAACTTAAATTCATTTAATTAAGGTACGCTTTTATTATTCAACCGATTCATCTGCTCGTATTCTCTCTCTACTATTACCGACTATCCGCACGTATGACTTGAGCGTCGGAGGGGTTTCCGATAGATGCATCAATGTGCAAGATGTTCCGCACCACTCTCTCCAAGAGGGCCATGAATTGGTTCAATTATTTACCCACAAGATCAATCAACACCTTCTCTCGATTATCGCAACGCTTCACCAACCAGTTCTCCATCAACAAGCAATACGCCAAAACCTCAGCACATCTCTTCTCTATCGTACAAAGCGATAACGAAACACTCTTCAACTACATCAGGCGTTTTGTGAAAGTTGTCCATGAAGTTCCCAATGTAGGACAAGACATGCTCTCAGGGATCATGCAGCAAAACCTGAAGTCGGGTAGGTTCAAAGAATCTATCGCCGGAAGGCCTCCTGGCAACTTAGATGAGTTGTTGTATCGAGCCGAGAAGTACATACGCATGAAGGAAGCCTCTACCCACGCCCCTCCCAAGAGGAAGAGAGAAGATGATCGCCAGGACATTAGGAGACGAGATGATCGACGTCCTCCACCCCCACCTCAAGGCCAACCAACTTCATCTTATAATCGATTCACTCCACTAAACACTCGCCTCACTGAAATCCTTCATGTTATAGAACAAAAAGGTCTGGCGGAGCCTCCACATCCGATGCAGCCCAACGCAAAACGAGAAAGATCGGATCGCTATTGTCGATTCCATAAAGATAAAGGACATACTACCGAGGAATGTGCACAACTCAAATTGGCGATTGAGAAGCTGATCAAGCAGGGGCACTTAGGCGAATACATCGATAAGCCCGGAAATAAGCGGCGTGAAGACCTCCCACGCCGAGAAAACAATCGAGATCAACAGCAGCGACGGGATGAGAGGGGTCATGGCCTTTATCTCCGGAGGACCAGATGTCGACTTACAAAATGCGAGACGCACCCTAGCTCTATCAGCGCGTATGAATCAAGAACATGCGTCTCCATCCGCATCTGTCTACTAGATAAGAAGACCTGATCATAGCATAGTCTTCAACTCCTCGGACCTTGAAGACCCAGATGAAGATTATGTCGACACTTTGGTAATCACAACGTTGGTGGCCAACTTTTTGGTTAAGAATATATTAGTTGATGATAGGAGCTCAGCCGATATCATGTATCTCCATACATTTAAGCAACTGGGCATAGATAACACCTGATTTAGCCCTATCACTACACCACTAAAAGGATTCACGGGAGAGGGTGTTTATCCATGGGAGAAGTGGAGTTGCCCATTTCCTTAGGGGACAACCCTTGTCGAATTCCAAAGATGGTAAAATTCCTTATCGTCGACAAACCATCTCCATATAACATCATCCTAGGGAGGCCAGAGATCCATACATTCAAGTTGGTGCCTTCATCATACCACCAAATTGAAATTCCCCACTCCTTATGGAATGGAATAGGTACTTGGAGATAAACGTCTCGCTTGAGAATGCTATGCAAGAGCTCTACGTGAGCCATCTAGGAAATCTAATCCTTTAGGGAGGGGAGACGACACCCCGAAACACAATAAGCGAAAATGGGTCAACGCTGTCATCGAAGCTGATAAAGAAATCTTAATCAGCGTACCTAATGACAGCACCAAGCTAGCAGCTGTTGAAGAGCTAAAGTTAATAGAACTCATACCCGGGGATAATTCTAAGCTCCTCCGCATCGGATCTGATCTAGATCAAGAAGTGGAGAAATAGCTAGTTGACTTACTTAGACACAATGGGGATGTGTTTGCTTGGAAGGCTCAAGATTTGACGGGAATCCTCCCCAAAGTGGCATTGCATCGACTCAACGTCAACAAATGATTGAAGCCAGACAAACAACGTAAGCGGACCTTTGGTCCTGAACGCAACAAGCATATCAAAGCGGAAGTTGCAAAACTCTTAGATGCAGGCCACATCAGACCAGTTCAATTTCCTGATTGGTTGTCCAATGTGGTACTAGTTCCCAAACCCGAAGGCAAGTGGAGGCTGTTGGTAGACTTCACCGACCGCAACAAGGCATGCCCCAAAGATCATTTTCCTCTACGAAGGATCAACCAGCTCATAGACTCGACCTCAGGGTGCGAACTTCTCAGCTTTCTTGATGCATATCAAAGATACAATCAAATATTGCTCGCCCCAGAGGATCAAGAGAGAGATAGCTTCATCACAGACCAAGGTATCTACTGTTATAAAGTCATGCCGTTCGGTCTCAAGAATGCAAGAGCTACTTACCAACGTCTGGTGAATAAAGTCATGCCGTTTGCAGACTTGATTGGTAAGAATATGGAAGTATACATCGACGATATGCTCGTCAAGAGTATCAAGGTCTCGGGTCACCTAACTGATTTAAACCAATGCTTCTCAAGTCATGACGTTCAGTAAGAAGCTACTTACCAATGCTATCAAGTCATGCCGTTCGGTCTCAAGAATGCAGTAGCTATTTACCAACGTCTGGTGAACACGATGTTCGCAGACTTGATTGGTAAGAATATGAAAGTATACATTGATGATATGCTCGTCAAGAGGATCAAGGTCTCGGATGACGTAACTGATTTAAACCAATGCTTCTCCATCTTACGTAAGTACAAGATGAAGTTCAATCCCCTAAAATGCTCTTTCGGAGTTCGAGGAGGAAAATTCTTAGGGATAATGATATCACAACGACGAATCGAAGCTAACCCGACGAAGATTAAAGCTATCACCTCCATGGCCCCTCCCACCTCGATCAAGAAGGGCCAACAACTTAACGGTTGTTTGGCAGCCTTAAACCGCTTTATATCCCGATCAGCTGATAAAGGCCTTCATTTCTTCAAAGTGTTAAAGGGTGGGAAAATTTTATGGAATGAGGATTGCCAAAGGGCTTTCGCCGAATTGAAAACATATCTTACTTCCCCACCTCTACTAACGAAGCCCCAGCTAGGAGATACCCTCTTCATATATTTGGCTATTTCTGCTGAGGTCATTAGCCAGTGCTCTTTCGGGACGGTGAAAAAGGTCACCAACCGATATATTACATAAGTCGAGTTCTTCAAGGCTCACAGCATCGCTATACCAACATGGAGAAAATTGCTCTCGCCCTCATGAATACATCCATAAAGTTACGTCCTTACTTTCAATCGCATCAAGTGATAGTTCTCACCAACTATCCTCTTAAACAAATTTTTGAAGTCCCGAAACTTCCGGATGACTAGCTAAATGGGCTATAGAGCTGAGCGAATATGGGGTCGAATTGAAACCACGCTCCGCCATCAAAGCTCAAATTATGGCAGACTTTTTAGTAGATGTGACTGCAACGGAGGTGACTGCTACAGGACTAGGCGCGGGTATTGTACTTACAAGCCCAGATGGTGATGAGTTCGAATACGCTAAACGATTTGATTTTAAAGCCTCCAACAACGAAGCCCAATATGAAGCTTTGATCGCTGGGATCCGCCTCGCTTTAGCAGCTGGAGCTCGCAAAATCATAGTACATAGCGACTCCGAATTAGTGGTCAACCAAGTCATTGGGACCTATGAGGCCAAAGAATAATCTATGGCCAAGTATCTTGCTCTTGCACTTACCCTCCTCTAAAAAATTGATAGCTATGAGGTAAAGCAAGTACCACAAGCCAATAATATTGATGCAGACAAATTGGCTAGACTTGGTAGTTCTATTGCAAGCATTGGAAGTCGGAAAATCACCCTCCTTATGGCTTACCAACCAGAAATAGTCTCTAGCGACGGAGTGAATTGCGCTGAAGAGAACGAACCCTGTTGGATCACCCCCATTGCAAACTATCTCAAAAGCCGAGAACTTCCGACTGACCTTGTCCAAGCGAAGAAAATAAAGATAAGAGCGGCTTGTTTCTTAATGGTAGGTGAAGAACTCTACAAGCGAGGGTTCTCCTTCCCCTATCTCAAATGCCTTAACCCATCTGCAGCAGACTATGTGCTACGAGAAGTACATGAAGGCATCTATGGAAATCATTTGAGTGGAAGAACCTTAGCTCTCAAAGTATTGAGACAAGGCGACTAGTGCAAAGATGCAAGCCTTGCCAAGAACACGCCAACATCCTTCATCTCCCAGCATCACTAATGCAACCGATTGATAGTCCCATACCTTTCGCTCAATGGGGAGTGGACTTGGTCGGCCATTTTCCACCAGCAACAGGAGAACGCAAGTTCCTCATTGTAGTTGTAGATTACTTCACCAAGTGGGTGGAAGCCGAACCTTTAGCTCGCATTCGAGAGGTAGAGGTCATCCAATTCCTCTAGAAGAACATCATGTGCCGCTTTGGGATCCCACGTTCCATTGTTTCAGACAATGGAACCCCATTATGTGGAGACAAAGTAAAAATTTGGTGCATTGGCTTATCTATTAAGTAATTGATTACCTCAGTAACCAACTCCCAAGCAAATGGTCAGACTGAAGTAACTAATCGTACTATACTCCAACATCTCAAGACAAGGCTTGGAAGTGCCAAAGGAAAGTGTGTTGAAGAATTACCCAGTGCTCTATGGGCATATCGAACAACATCAGAGGAATCTTCGTTTAAACTGGCTTTTGAAATAGAGGTTGTGGCACCCATCGAGATTGGCGAACCCTCTTGGAGAGTCACCAACTATTCTCCAAAGGCTAATGAAGAAGCAATGAGAGCTAGAATCAATCTTGTTGATGAACTAAGAGAGATCACATCTATCCGATAGCAAATGTACAAGAATCGCATGGCGAAGGCTTATAACTCCAAAGTCCGCCTCCGTTCTTTCCAAATAGGAGATTTAGTTCTCCGCAAAGCCGAAGCCTCACGCCCAATAGGTAAACTCGACCCGAAGTGGGAAAGACCCTACAAAGTAACACAAGTGGTCAACATGGGAGCATATTGTCTCGAGAACCTCGACGGACACCCTATAGCCAAAACCTGGAATGTAAGGAACCTCAAAAGGTTCTACCATTAAGGTATATTCGAAGTTTATATCGAATAATCATAAGTCAGTATGCAATCTCCCATATTACAACAGTTTCTTATAAATAACCACCCTTGCAGGCTTTGAGATCTTCTACGTCAATTGGCTTGCAAATATGTCAACAAGGGAAAATTACATTTTTCGTCCTCATACTTTACCCACTTTTTCAAAACTGTCCCTAAACATTTTGGAGTTCAATAGTAGTCCTTAATCATGCCATTTTTTGACAGAATTGGTCCGTCGTTAATTTTTACAGTTAAGTTGGATGGAAAATGGCATGTGCCTCTCACATGCCTTCAATTTACAACACTACATGAAAATTGACTTTCAACAACACGCATTGCATTGTTTAAACATATTTTTTTTATAATTATTATTTATAATTAAAATTTAATATAAAATCGTGATCACGTAAATTCCAAAAAATCACTCGTTTCGGAAATATTGTTTAAACAATCAAAATCGGCATTTTTGGAATTCAATTAAATAATATCGTTTCAAACCAAAATAAAAAGCCCGATAGGAATTGAGGAATTAGAAATCTCCATTCCAATTTTCACCTCTAATCAATTCCAAAAATCCCAATTGTGAGACGATATGTCGAGTTTTGAATCATTCAATACGGGTGAAAATTGGAAAGGCGTTTTCTTATGCCGCCTAGTTTGATCAAATTTGTATTTTATTTTAAAATAATATTCATTCAATTTCCAAAAATGCCGATTTTAAAACACAATATTATTTTTTTAGACAACAATATTATGATTTTTTAAAGAATATTTATGAATTTACTTTGAAAAAAAAAATATCGAGTTTTAGATTATTAAATAAGGGTGAAATGTGGAACGGAGTTTTCTTACTCCGCCTATTACTATCAGGTTTTTATTTTATTTAAAATAAATTTCATTTGGATTCAAGAAATTCCGATTAATTTTAAGACATTATATTATTATATTAGACAACACTTCTAAAAATATTTTGAAACAATTTATCGAGTTTTACATTATTAAATTAGGGTGAAGATTGAAATGGAGGTTTCTTATGCCGCCTATTCGGATCGAATTTTTATTTTATTTTGAAACAATGTTTTCATTCGAATTCCTAAAATCTTGATTTTGAAATAATATTTAATTTTTTTAGACAATTGTGTCAATTGTTTAAAGAATATTTCTCAAAATATTTTAGAACAATATATCGATTTTGTTTTTTTTTTTGAAATTTATATAATTTCGAATTTCAATCAAGTTTTAATTATGAAAAATATGTTTTAACAAGACGCAATGGGTTTTGTTAAAAGTCCATTTTCATGTAGTGTTGTATATTGAAGGCATGTGAGAGGCACATGCCATTTTCTATCCAACTTAACTGCAAAAATAAACGGCGGACCAATTCTGTCAAAAAATGGCATGATTAAGGACTACTATTGTTAAAATATTTAGGGACAATTTTGAAAAAGTGGATAAAGTATAAGGACGAAAAATGTAATTTTCCCTGTCAACAACATACAGGATCTTCCCAATCCATGAAGAGGTAGGTGAACGCCTCACCCTAACTGGGCCGCTATTTCGTTACCCACCTCAACCTCCCTTAATCATCTTACGTCTTCTTCTTATAGATTACGGATCAACTATGATGTTAGATATCGCCCGAATCAGCTACTAGAAGATGAAAGAGACTCCACATCTCCTCACGAAGGGTAAACCTACATTCGCCATTTAATATAGTCTCAACACATACTTAGCATATCTCCTCATTTATCAACATCGTCTAATTTGATAGGCATGCGAAAACATTCAAGTATACTGAATCAAACATTGACTACACATGTCGGTGTACGAGAGAATTACTCAAACCCATCTCGGGTACACAAACCCCCTCCCTACGTTATATCAATAGACAAATCTACTAAGTATCCACATCAAACACTTAAAAGTTTTCTATCATATGTCACAGGCATAAAAGACATCAAGTGTACCCATACATCATCAACATAGCAAGCATGGACAAGCACAAGAAAGACGTGGAAGAAGAAGAATTTATCGGTTGTACTTCAAACAAATTATTATCATTTCTATTTAGACCAATTTTAATCATATCGAATGATTAGCTTTTTATATATTTCTCTCCCTTTGCCTCCGATAGGCTTGTAACGTTCACATTCCGATTATATAATTCAAGCAAGTCATTTTCTTCATTCCCCATATTATCATTAACTTAATACTGAGTATCACATCAAGTGAATATCTTTACAACCCTTATACCAAATACAGATATTACGATGATCTATATAGCCTGGCAAGCTTGATCATCCAAATTGCTCTATTTCGCTTTTAATAGGTCCCCTACTTAAAACATGACCACGGTCCAAACAATATATACGATGCACGAGGTCCAAAATAAAAAGGGCATGATCCCTAACGAGAAAAAAAAATCTTGAGAGACTGATCCCCTCATCAAGTACATCACGCACAATGCTAAATGTAAAACATTAATGCAACGCGTCACACCACGACAACATCAGTAAATAAGAAGGAAAAATAACTTCGATAGTAAAGTCAACGTGTCAACGAATATAAAATAATGAAGCATGCGAAACTACTAGTGGATATACCCACTTACTACTAAAAAATAAAAAATAAAATAAAACTAAGTCCTCTTCTTAAGGAGAGTGAGGGAAACATCATACCAGACTACAAACTACACTTTACCACTCTAGATATCCTCATCACGAGCCGAAGTAGTTTCGGTAGTTTGGTCATCTGCCTCCTCATCCGATGCTATCTCAGTACCCGCGGCATCGATATCCTCTCCCTCATCGGGAATATCCTTCTCCATACATCGAATAATATTCTCGTCAATCCCACTAACCTTGCGTAAGTAATGACGACACGTCCTAACCAACGGAGCATAAACCCCAGCTATCGCTCGTTCCTCGATCATTGCTCGACAGATATCACTCTTCTGAAAGCGACGCTCACCTTCTAACATTACCAACTCCTTGTAGGCGGCTCCAGCTGATGAAGAAAGAAACCTCTTCCCCGTAAACTTCTCGGTATCATATTTCTCCTCCAGCTCGTCATAGTACCGATCTAGCTTTGTTAATTCAACTCTACTTGCCTCAGTCTCGCTCATACAATCTCCAGCTCGTGTTCCTCTGAATGAGCAGAGCCTGTGCCACCTCGAGCTTGGATTCCGTTGCCTCTAATTGAGCCTTTTGGTCATTCTCTCTCGCCTCCCAGCCAGCACGCTCCTCTTTTTTACTTCTTTTCGACTTGCTCCTCGTGCTCCAGGAGATACCTCCATATAGCTATGAGCTATCTCAAAATATCGACAATAAAACATTAGATTATCGAGGGATATGGTTTAAATAGAAAAAAATATTAACTTAGAACAAATATTTACCCGACACATGTCTCCTCCGGCCAATGAAAGCATATGAGCACGACCTTTACTCGATATCCGACTTCGGTCGTACTCTCCAACGAAACCCTCGGTGTTCTTCATCGCAATTGTATGATTGGTCGTATCCCAGAAGGAATCCTTCCCCTCTCGTTTCACCCCATAAGATAACAGGCACTTCCTTGCCCCCCTTGAGACATATGAGAGACCTCAGGATCCACTCGGGGCCGTATCGATACAGGAACGTACTCGATCTCCACCACCTTATCCTTTCCATTATTAACCACAAGATCCGGCCCCTCCCCCTCAACATTATGATTACGATCATCTCCACTCACATGAGGGGTCTCCACGCGGGTCACTTCACGCGATTTATCACTACTTGACTTCGCTTGCTTCAATGGGTCCTTCCTCGCTTGCTTTTTCGCACCTCTAGTAGCCTTAGCCCGAACGGCCGCAAAATCGATACATCCATCTAAAACAAAAAAAAAACCATTACCAACAGGTGGGTAAAAAGAATAATAGAGACAAGAAAAAATAAGGCACATATGCTTAAATAAATCAAGTAGACTACACGAAAGGATATAGGCTTCTGACCCTTCGGAAACATATAACTCGGGTCAAACTCTAAATCAAATAACCTCGACTCCCTAATCCGCTTCCTCATATTCTTCATTATCTTGAAAGTTTCGCATATTGGATTCCAAACAAGGGGAACATCGAACATCGGAGCCCTCACATAGAAAAATAAAGTACTCCATTTTCCCCAACTCAATTTAATCGCCTTCAAAAATTTGTAAGAAATCCGAGGACGTGTGCAGAAGAAGGGTAAATTACTCGCACGATGTAGCGTAAACAACGTCTTGAACATCTCGACGCTAATCGGTAAGCCAACTTCCGTCATTCTAGACGAAATGCTTCGGGGACGTTTGTTTATGTTTTCAAACTCCCTTTCCAGTTTTATACTATACATAAAATCGAGACTATGTTTGTTTACCAATTTTCACTTGGAAATTCCTAATTTTCTTAACAATTTTTCCAATAGAAATACACTATTCATACTTTTCCCACTTTTCAAACCTACTATAATACCTACTAAGCTATTTCTCTCTCCTCCAATTTTTCTACTTTTCAAACCTACTATAATACCTACTAACCTATTTCTCTCTCCAATTTTTCTACTTTTCAAACCTACTATAATACCTACTAACCTATTTCTCTCTCCTCCAATTTTTCTTCTATCTCATTAATACTCTTATATATAAAAGAAATAAATGCTGGGCCACCATAAAAATCCCTAATGGTATTTCTTTAATTATTTACTTTTAATATTTTTCTCTACTAATTTTCACCAATTATCAATCTCCTATTTTTCATCAATATATCTCAAATCTTAAGAGATAAAGATAGAAATTCGATTTGTTAAATCTAAATCTATATATTTGGATTATAAATCTTAATATGTAATTTTTAAAAGAACTAATGTTATATAAAATATGAATAATACTACATTATTATAATATAGTATGTTCGTGTACTATATTTTCTTATTATGTATTAAATTGATATTCTTTTTTTACTCTACAAATAATTTCTCTTGCATCGCACGAGGTAGAAATGATAGTAGTAGTAGTAGTAGTAGTAGTAGTAGTAGTAGTAGTAGTAGTAGTAGTAGTAGTAGTAGTAGTAGTAGTAGTAGTAGTAGTAGTAGTAATATAAATAATAATAATAATAATAATAATAATAATAATAATAATAATAATAATAATAATAATAATAATAATAATAATAATAATAATAATAATAATAATAATAATAATAATAATAATAATAATAATAATAATAATAATAATAATAATAATAATAATAATAATAATAATAATAATAATAATAATAATAATAATAATAATAATAATAATAATAATAATAATAATAATAATAATAATAATAATAATAATAATAATAATAATAATAATAATAATAATAATAATAATAATAATAATAATAATAATAATAATAATAATAATAATAATAATAATAATAATAATAATAATAATAATAAGTGAAATGCTATTCATAGTGCATCTTTTACCGCCATGCAGTGCACTTTATATTCATTTGTAACTTTTCTTCAAAAAATTCAAAATCCTCTCAAACCCTATCTTAGGCCCTTCGAATTCCTGCGGATTAAACGAGCAATTCAACAACGATTTAAGGTAAAATTCGAACTCGAAATCGTTAATCCAATGTTTTTTAGTAGTATATTGACAAATTTCGTCGAAAATCTATACGTTTTCAGTATTTCGAAGCACTTCGAAACTTTTCGGAAAAAAATTGCGTTTCGTGAAAAAAAATCACGAAATTAAAAGGCTAATTTCGCGATTTTTTCCACGAAATTAGCAATATTCTTTGTTTCTCTTACGTTTCGTGCAAAATCTTACGAAACTAAAGCTTTAAGTTCGTGAGAAATCGCACGAAATGTAAGCTTTTCTTTCGTAGGTACTATGCACGAAAACTGTGTGTTTCGGGCATTTTGCAGTAATTTCGTGGAAAAATACACGAAATTTATGCTTGTATTTCGTGAACAAAAACACGAAATGTAAGCATTAATTTCGTGTATTTTTCCACGAAATTACTGCAAAATTTCAGTTTTTTTTTAAGATTTGTTTTATTTATTATTATTATTTAGACTGACATTAATAGTGTCTTATTTAACAGATGGCAGGCAAAGGCAAATATGCGAGCAGTTCGCGAAGAAGCTGAGCATCAAGAGCGCGAGCGCGAACGCATGACTATGGTTACACGACGTAGGCTAGAGGCTGAGAGAGCTGGTGAAGCCAGATCATCGGTTGCACATCCCGATGTTGGGTCTTCTCGTGCTATGGAGGAGGAGCATGAGGATACTGTGGACCCCATCACGAGACTGAGGTTGTAGCTCGTGGAGGCCGAGCACGGGGCCGTGGAGGTCGTGGTGGTCGAAGTCATACTCGAGTCAATCCGGATGTGCTAGATGGTGCGTTTCCCGGTGGCCCGCGGGATCCGTCTTTGATTCCAAGTTTCAAGTCGCACGTAACGGCATATATTTGGAGGGGAGAAGGAAGTTAATTACTTGTTTTAATTTTAATATTATAATTTTTGTATCTTATATTAAAATATTTGTATAGTTGATTAATTAATATGTTTTCTGAATAAATGGTTGCAGGAACGTCCGGTTGGACGAGTGGAGTCCCGTATCAACTCCCTGAACCATTTCAACTACGAGAAGATAGCAGCTCCCCTAAAAGACATAAGATCTATCCGCAGACAAGCATTTTCTGCGGATGACCGGTTTGTATCCCCTAACCCGATGTTATTTACCGCGCATAGATGGTCCGCTGTTGTTTGTTGTTTGCATTCGTGGAGCGGTGGCAGCCGGAGACGAACAACTTCCATAAGTCGTGGGAGAGATGACTATCACTCTCCACGATGTCCAGATGATTCTAGGTGCCAATGTGGAGGGACGGGTGGTCGCGCCTAGGTACGACGAGGTCATCGAGCGCACAAACCGCGTGTATTTGCTGTCTGAGGTATTAAACTTCAATTTTGAGGAGATTGACGAGTCATGGAAGCATGGGGGGCCCACATGGAGGATGATACAGGGACAGTTGTTGATGCCCGACACGCCCATGAGACGCCGAGTTCAGATATATCTGGTGTTTCTCCTCGGATCGATTTTATTCCCCGACAAGACATGTGATCGGGTGAAGCCGTGGTATATGCACGTGCTCGAGGATTCAGTGCTTCATCAGGTCGGCACGTATTCGTGGGGTTCGGCCTGTTTGGCCAATCTATATAGGGAGCTGGGTATATGCATTCGAGCACAGTCGAGGAGCTTGGCGGGTTGCACCACCCTTCTTCAGGTAAATTTTAATATATTTTGTACTTATTTTGTTCATAATGTTTTTAAATTGATATATTCTCTATTGTTTATTTCCCTAAATATCTTTAAATAAAATATTGCAGTGCTGGATATACGAGTATTTCCCAAGATTCCAGCCGCCAGATGAGAGCGACCGGTAACGCGAGTTTCAGCCTCGATGCAAGAGGTGGAACGCGCCGCCAAAAGCGGGCACGCTCGAGCATATTCGAGGTTTACTCGACAATATGACAACGGATGATGTAAGTTTTTTATATTTATGTATTTATATTTTTTTTTAAATATGAATTTTTCGATTTATGTGTTTATATTTTTTTTTAAATATGAAATTTTTCGATTTTATGTAATTGTAGCTTGTTTAAATATGAATTTTTCGGTTTATGTTTATAGTTTGTTTAAATATGATTTTTTTGATTTATGTATTTATATTGTTTTCTGTTTAGGTTGAGTGGCTACCGTATGGTCGGGATATACACGAGAGTATCCCTCGTACGTTGTATCATGGCACGATCCAGTACATCTGGGTCGTAGAGCCGTATATGCCTGATCATTGCGTCCGATAGTTCGGGTGGGTTCAGGATATTCCGCGCGGCTTGATTTCATCGATGGAGCCATGTTCACGCTGTCCCAAAGGAGGTACATCGTACCAAGTCAACTACCAATTTTCGGTGGTATGTGGGACATGGTTCAGACTCATTCCATTTGTGCCAATGTATACAAGACGACACGACAACTGGGGGAAGTCGACGAGCACTACATGGAGTGGTACACCGATCGGACTCATCTGAAGATCAACAACTCCGACGTAGGCCCGACTCCACTGCATCGAGAGAATGTGAGGCCACCAGATCAGCTGGCTTATTACCAGATAGTACGTGCATTGTACCCGATCACCAGGAGCACTGGACAGGACTGGATGCAGCAGTTTGCCGATCTACGTGCCGACCTTGGAGATATTATGCAGCCCGCCGCCCGATATATTGGCATCGACCAGGACAACGACAACAACGACGACGACGATCATGAGGTGCAACCGCCGAAGAGAGCGAGGCGGTAGTTTATCGATTTGTTTTGCTAGTTATGTATTTTTATGAACTATTTAATTTTAAAGTTTATTTTTATTATTACTAGGACTATGCATTTTTATTATTGTTAGGAACTATTTAATTTAATAATTTATTTTTATTATTATTAGGAATTAATTATTTTACTAATTTTGTTTATTATTATTACGAACTATTTAATTTATTAGGTTGTTGTTTTGTATTTTAATTCACTAGTTTTATGATTTGAATTTAGAAACTACGTACAACTGAAGCAATTAAAGTACACATTTAAACATTCTACAACAACCTTACAAACAACCTTACAAATTTAATCATTCCAAAAACATAGGTTAAACATAAAAAATGCAAAACACAACGCTACAAATTTAAATATTCCAAAACATAAATTAAACATTAAAATGCAAAATTAAAACAAATACAAATTTAAACATAAGTTAAACTTTCAAATACACGGCAGATGGTTATGATTACCATTACTCACACTCAATCGCCATAATCCATCCTCCGTTGATTTTTTGCCAATTAACCTGAACGGACAAGAACGTTTCTTCAATAGTACGTGTCGTCCAGATTGATATCTTGCACACGTTAAAACATGATATTTTTCTGATTTACAATGATTAATCAGTCGATGATTATGACTAATTGTTGTGTCTTTTGTCCACGTAATTAACGCTTCTCTCCTATCACACACAATACCACATTCAAAGAAGTGATTGTGATCGTGAGATTGTTCTCTTAGTTCCTGCATAAATATTTAAAATTGACAATATTTAAGGGATTTCGTAGAAAAACATACAGAATGTAAGCTACAATTTTGTGTAAAAACATACGAAATAAGAGCTTCTATTTCGTAGGTTTTACTACGAAATGTAAGCTTTCATTTCGTTTGTTTTTCTACGAAACAAACAACAAACGATTTTAAGACACATTTCGTATAGTATTACACGAAATGGAAGCATATATTTCGTGTGTTATAACACGAAATGTCTAAAAACGTTGGAAATGAACAAAAAACATGTATTTTCACTTCAAAATCGAAGTCGTTGTCATCCATGTCGATAATACTTGTGCTCTAACTGATATTGGTCGAAAAATTACTGAATTAAAAAATTTTCAAGAATTAAAGGTTGAGAGTGTTTGAGAGGGGTTTGGATAAGATTTGGAAAAGAAAAAAAAAGAATTATTTTGCACTGCAAGTGGTAAAAACCGCACTGATAATAGCAAACCCCTTCCTCGAATAGCTACCTCCACCACTGCCCCTATTACTCTGCATGTTAAAAAAAAGGGGTAAAATACACTTTATCTCCTTGTACTATGTTCTATGTTGCATTTACCCCCTCGTATTATAAAAAATACACTTACCCCTCATTTAATGGTCAATCAATTTTATCCTTAATAGTGTTAGCAGTAAATTAAATTTAATATATTTATATAATTTGTAATAAATGACACCTAGTTTTTATTTAAAAATAATAATTGTATTATGAATAAATCAAGTAAAAAAAACCTTTCATTAAGCATGTGTACCGTGTGTTCGTTGGAAAATGAGAAGATTCGCCGGAATATTCCCCTTAGGTGGTTATGTGCGTCAAACCACTGAGTTTGGGTGCCCGCTTACAATTTTTTTAGTTAAGGTAGCAAAGGGAAAAGCGGGCAAAGTCCTGGCAAAATGCTATTAACCCTTTAAAATATAGAAATAGTTCAAAATTTTGAATAACCATAACTATATTATTTTACATAGTTTAAGTATTTTAACCGTGATTAGGATAAATATTGCGATTGATTATGGAAAAAATGAGAGCTTTCAGCCAGGTGGTTCCTGATTTAGGTAAGGTTGCCAATATTATATCGGAATCTTTTGCTTTGAAGTGCTTTTGAGCCGACATTATTGGTCGGAATAAAAACAACGGGCACCAAAAGCCTTGGTATTTAACGAACTGAACGCCATCCCAACTGGTTTTTTGTTCGAGTGTTTGGAGCAACTCGTTGAACTCGTGATCTTTTGGAAAGTTATTGATTTCTGCAAAAGAGGGATTTGGTTCTTCTTTACTCTCCATTTATGAAAAGTGGGAAATATATTAATCTCTTATCAATGTTATATACAACTTAAATATATGATACTCTTGCTTGATTTTTATAGCTAGCATGATGATTTTGTAGTTGGAACTAATTAATCTTGACACTATTTTAAGATATGTGCCAAATAAATAATCAACCGATTCATTTAGAAAGAGTTTGTACGTGTAGCTAAAATTTATATAATAACAATGACATGATAACTAATGCACCTCCATCAAAAACTCAACCATTACTATATATATGTTCGATTAGTGCAATAAATTAAAAATACAATTAAGTGAACTAAAAGAATCGTAATTCATTTCTCTTGTAACTCTATCAATTAGGGGATTTAGTAATTTTAGTAGATTGCTAATATGGCCACTATCTCTTTAGATGAATGTGTGACTAGAAAAAAATATTACACACACCTAGCTAGATCTTGAATATTTACCTACCTATTGATGATGTTAGGGAATGTGCTAAAATTTATTCGTATATGATGATGAACTAGTTTTTCTAATTTTATATTAGCCATCGAATGTACAAACATATGAATACTGAGTAAACTGCAAAAAGTACATATGTGTAATGTCGAATTAGTGAAAAATCTCATGTTATAAATAAGTTAATAAATAAAAAACCTGTGAAATTTTTCAAAAATGATACACTCGACTCATTCTGATTTTACGAGTTGAGTGAAGGTGAAAGTTCAAATATATCATTCAATAAAAAAAGATATAAAATTAAAATAACATAAAATAGAGGCCAAATTAAATCCAAAAGAAAATAAAGGCCAAATTGCAATGAAATATAAAATTAAAATAACATAAAATAGGGAAAGACAAGCAAGATTTACGGGAACTTTAACACAATCTTAAAGCAAGAGAAGTGAGAGAACGGAGAATCGAAGACGGAGACTTGACGAATCTTCATCATAGTTCATCTTTTACTTTTTTTTTCTACTTTTATGTATTTTTGTATTTTTATGTGTTTTTCGTAGAGAACATGAGTATCTAAACTTTTGTTCTAGGATTTTATTAGAACCCTATGTGGTAATTCGAACCTATTTTTCTAATATTATGCAAGTTTAAATTCCATGATTATTTCTTCTATTTGATCTTATTTAGTGCATGAACCTACCTAATTTATGTTGCTATGTGTGATTTTTAGAATTGAATCGACAGATCAGTTTAATAATTAGAACAAGGATACAAGAGCCTTCGAGTAGTTTGCACCGGATTAGTGTGTTAATTGCATGTGTTATCGTAGACATACAAATATCACCTTTGGTAGGCGTTTACAAGACTTGTTGGTTAATGTTTTATTCATAATTGGTTTGCATAGACATACAGTGAACTGTTTATCAATAATAGACTTATAATACACGCGACAGTTATGAGTAATTTAGTGTATCGGGTTAATAATCAGGAATCGTAACTTGCATGATACAAGTTTAATTTGGTGATGAATTATCTCATATGGGGAAGATAAAATCTTAGGTCCCTTTTTTTTTATTATATTTTTCTCGTGATTATCTGCTTTCATAATTAGTTTAATTATTTAGTCGATTAAATTTGACAACCTTGCGTAGGCTGGATAAAAATCATAATTGTTAGAATTGGGTACTTAGGATTAGGTAATTTTAGTAATCCCCGTGAGATCGACATCCAACTCTTACGAGTCCAATATTACTACTTGTTTGCGATACGTACACTTGCGTGTTAGATAGTTAGCCCAACATCATCCTATAATCGGCGTTTCCGCAATTTTTGTGGTTTGGATGATGAAGGAATATGGAGTGAAAGAGTCATGGGCTAAATTGACGATTATATCGTTAAGATCCCATCATATTTCGTCATCTAGTAAATTAATATTAGTTGGAGTTACGAATAATAAGGATCGTCTGATTTTCGCTTGTGCTCGAAATTACTATCAACTATTGATATATACTGTGGCAGAAAAGAAATCCAAGTTCCAAAATTTATGAGTTGGCAAGTATGTATGTTGAGACTCTGGTTTTTCCCCGAATGGCGATGCGATAATACGAAAGTTGGGCGAGGCTTTCTCCAGATTATATTATTTCTTTAGCGTGTTCTTTCAAATTATTGGAGATATATTAGTTAGAGAGATGTTCTCACATTGGAAGCATTATTTCAATATACAGTCTTTCTTCCTTCTTTTATTTATCCTTGAATATGTTTCTACGGTAAGGTATTGAAAATTGTGTTGTAGATAAACTTATTAAGAAACTAACAAGCAGGCCCTTTAAATAAAATTATAAAAAAAAGAAGGGTAAATTACAAAAACCCCCCTGAGGTATGGTCAAATTACAAAAAACCCCCTCTTGTTTGGATAATTACATCTACCCCCCTCAACTATGATTTTTTCGTACCTTTATGGTGCCAAATTCAACATAGTCATCTAGATTCCGTGAAATGTGCTCTAGTTTGTACTCTTTGTGTAAAAAATACAGTTTCCGATGCACCACCAACTGATATATACAAGCTAAAAATCACATATTATGGTCATCTTGCTTCATAATGTAGAGTTTGAATGGGATAAAACGGGTACAAAAGTGATAATATTCCATATAATCTCGAAGATTCCACTAAATTTGATGAGTTGAGGGGGTGGTTGTAATTATCCAAACAAGAGGGGTGTTTTTGTAATTTGATCATACCTCAGGGGGGTGTTTGTAATTTACCCTTAAATAAATAAAATAAATAAATAAATAAATAAATAACAACATGAAATAAATAAATTGAAAGTGTAATTCAGTTAAAGGAAAAATCAAATAATTAGCTTTGATCAAAATGGTAAAATATAGAGTTTGCGTTTTCTTTTTTCTTTTTTCCTGATCATCAATTTCCATTCAACAAATTGGTAAAATCTTCAAATCACATCAGTTATTTCTCCAATTTGTTTTAACACCACTTTCCCAACTTTTTGCCTTTTTTTCTTTTGCTTTCTGGTCACGATAAACTAGAAGTTTGAGCCCAGTAGCAAGAAATATATTTTTAGGAGCCCATATTTGTGTAAAACTACTTATTTATAGGTAGAAAAATGCATCAAAACGCAAGTAAATGAAAATAAAGGTGAATTTATTTGATTTTATCTTGCAATGATTATACAACCATAACATTAAGTTATTATTATTGGCTATATATTATTATTGTGAACACTCCACATTTCATTTTTATTGAATATAATTTGAAGAAATATGGCATTAAAAACTAAGACAACTACTCATTTTAAGAGGGCGCTTCAAGGTGAAACATTTGCTACCACAATTAGCATCAACGCAGTCTTGATCCGTCTTACAAGACGAATGACACATGGCAAGGACAGCTCTAGTAGTTCCTGTTGGTTGCAATTCCATGTCTTCCGCTCCAAACATTTTTGAGGAACAAGGTATAACTGCAGATTATAATAATTTTGAAATTAATTAATAAACTATCAGAAAAGTTGAGCGCTCGAGATTTTGTTGAGCTAACTTATTAGATTTCCAATTTATTGAGAACATGGCTTGGGGAATATAAATGTAGAATTCATTTAGAATTTTACCTGATAAGGTGATCAAAATGAGAGCAAGGAGAACTATTTTAGGTGAAGTAGTCGCCATCTTTTCTGTTGAATAATTGTCAATGTGAGATCAACCAAATTTATAGTCAAATTTTACCCACATTGTATATCACACAAACTACATGAGCTATTTTTCATATTTTGTCTATTAATTTAAGGGAAAAATCCACTTTCCCCCATTGTACTCTAGGTCGAAATCATTTTACCCCTTCTACTTCTAATTGCATCGATTTGTCCCCCTCCACGTGAAGTTTTTTCCAATGTGGTCTTTGACGTTAGTTTTCATAGGTTTGACCTTGACACCGTTAGGTCAACGCTGTAAAATTAAAAAATGCCCATCCCGACTCCTAAGTGAACTCGGCCAGGTCAAAATTTGAGTTGAATCGATGGAGTTTCAAGTCTTCAATCAATTAACACCACACAACCTGCAACTAATTGTTTAATGTTTAATATATATATCTTACGTTGTCTCTCATCGGGCAGAACCACCATAGGGCTAGGGGGGGCCGTGCCACCACACCCACCCATTCCCCCCCCCCCCAAAAACATTTCTCAAATCCTTTAATTTTATATAGAAATATAATTTATTTATTTTCATGTAAAATAGCATTAACGACCTCCTCTTAGAATTTTTTTTAATTCATATTTTGTCTAGTAATTTAATTATTTTGATATATATATGTTACGTTGTCTCACATTTGACATCTCGTTAGTTTTATCTGCTTATTCGACTAATCCTAGCTCCTTGGCCAAAAATTCGGAATTAATTAATGTCTAATTTTTACTAATTAAATTAAAAAGAAACAAATAATATGTATTTAGAGTTTGGTATATATATATATATATATATATATATATATATATATATACCATTCGTATGAGACTTCAAAGCTACTTGGGAAGTTTCATGCCCACAGTTTGTTGTCCTCATGTTTTATGCATGCATACAAACTACTTATGTTAGTTACAAGATGAGTATTAATAATCTAAAGTTGACATTAATAAATTGTGATATTTAGGTATAAAAGTTATTTTTTTTTTGTTTGAATGGTTAATTGTAAATAATTAATACTAATACAAATTGTCGGGATAATTACAGTTTTGGTCCCTCAAGTTTGTACGTTTTTCACTATTGGTCCCCCATTTACCGCCGTCAACAAAATACACACTAATGTTGTCACATTTTAACATATTTGGTCCCTCCGTCTGTTTGACCGTCAAGAAGTAACGGTCAACTGTTGAATTATGGCTGAATTTGGGATTTTTCATAGATAAAAATTACACTCAGACCCCTGCATTCTTTTAAAATATTCTAAAAACACCTAAAATTTTATTCAACCCTAATTTAACCTCAATTTCATCATTTAATCAATTTTGACAAACCACCCCGATTTTTACCAGCATTTCCGCGGACCAATGACCGACGTTGTTTTTTTATTTTTTGTTTTTTTTAGTTTTTTTAATTTTTTTCCGGCATTGATTTTTTTATTTAATATTGATTTTGACGTCGTTCACCGACATTGTATTCTAAGTTAACAATGTTGACTTTTTTTATTTTTTATGAACTTTTTCTTGTGACTTTTTTTTTCCTGATCAACACAATTACCGTAGAACACACTAATAATACTATATTCATATCTAGTATCATAGTATTAAAATTACAAACTTCTAATAAAGTTTTTATCTAAAATTCTAGGGCACAATTTAAAAAAATTCTAAAAACCATAATTTGATCCCCTCAATTTTTTCTTCGTGGAACCGCCAGTGTATCCCAAATTTCTTCCCACAAAAATATGAACAAGATGAATTAGGCATGTGCGGAGTAATTTGGAATTAGATAACCACTCTAGTACAACGCTTTTAATTTTGGGCTAGCACCGGCCGTTAATTTAAATCTTTTTTTGTTTTTGTCTTTAAAAATTTCCGTTATTGAGATGCGTTGACTTTTTCTTTTTTTCCTTATTTTGACTTTTTTTATGATATTTTTTTCTTGCCGATTATCAGCTTTGAATTTTTTATTTAAATTATATTTGCCCATTACTCAACAATTTAAATAAAAATAAAATAAAAATCAAGAGAAAAATGTCAACGTTGTTAACCCCGACATTCAACATCAGTCAACAGCGGCAAAAAAAGATCAATCGAAAAAAGAGTCAACCGAGTTAAAAAGAAAGTCAACGTCGGATTACCCAATGTTGAAAAATTGGGGTCATTGGTTAAAATTGGTTATATGATGAAATTGGGGTTAAATTATGGTTGGATAACATTTTAGAGGTTTTTAGAATATTTTGAAAGAATACCGGGGTCTTATTGCAATTTTCTCAAAGAAAAACCCAAAATTCAGCCGTTAACCATTACTACTTAATGGTCAAACAAACGGAGGGACTAAATGTGTTAAAATGTGACAACATTAATGTGTATTTTGTTGACGGCGGTAAATGGAGGACCAAAAATAAAAAAGTGCAAACTTGGGGGACCAAAACTGTAATTATGCCACAAATTGTCTTTGATACTTCATAGTAATACAAATTGTGGGATAATTACAGTTTTTGTGCTCAAACTATGTACTGAAATTAAGTTTAGTCCCTATATTATTTTTACAACAATTTTAGTCCTCAAACAAAAAATCACGTGATTTGCGCATGCCATCTAATTTAGCCCCAGTTCTTAACCCTATTTCTGATTTAACCCCAATCCCACTTTATTTCTAATTTTTCTTTGTTCAAAATATATTTTTGTTTTACGATGTAAACTTATCTATCATATCATTATATGATCTTGGTCTCCAGTTAAACTCTTTTCTCTCTCGTAAGCAAAGTTTTGTTGAATTTACACATGTCGCATGCAATTCTTTTGTCAGTCTATTGTATAAGAGATATAAATTTTGACAAAACATACATCTAAGGCCATCTCCAACAGTTCGTCTAAAATCGGTTGTCTATATCTATAATATAATCAATGAACAGTATTTTAGTATTCCACTTTTAACACTTCAACAACATTGTTTATATTTTACACATTTATTATAAAATATTAATATAAATGTGTATTGTTCTAAACAGTATATTTATATGTTGAATATTTCATGTTTTTTTTTTTTACAAAATTATTTGACTTTTATTTTAGTTAATATACCAATAACAAATAATACTAATTAACAAGTATAGAAAATTAATTTTAAATTTGATAAAAGAAATTTTAATAACTTAATTGATATATATTAATAAACATCATCAAAATTTTATAATTCGTTATGAAATATTTTTTATGTTAATTAAAATGATAAATAATTTTTTTTAATATTTAGTTATTATAAATACTAAATAAAAATAGTAATTATCTTTAGTACATTTATAAAATATAAGAAGCAAGTAAGATAATATAAAATATTTTTTAATGATAATTAATATGTTATAAAGTACAATATAACATTATTATAATATTTTCTAGATTTGCTAAATGATAGTTTTGGTTTCTCAAATTTGAGAAGCAAAAGTTACAATTTAGCTAATTTATTAATTATACATTTTCCTCTTGGAGGTTATTATTTTTCTCTTGGTTGTGCATATTGTATAAAATATGGGTTTGCATTCCTCTCTTGGAGATGGTCTTCGCCTTGTGAATGTAGTAACAGCGCTTGCCGAAAAAAAAACCTATCGAATCGAATACGGAATATGAGCACTCAAAATCCGAGCTACAGCGAACGTTACTTTTTGTCTCAAGCTCTCGAATCGAATGCGGAAATAAATATTCTACGAAGAATATATTCGGACTAAAGAAAGATGAATTCCATAGAGCAAATTTATGGAATTGAATTTGTATTGTTATTTCAATTAAAATCATTCATGGAGGTTTTATTTATATATGTGGAGGGTGTGACAAACAACACAACCCCATGGAAATTTCTACTTGAAAAGGCACAACACCTTTTTATTTTGAATGCACGTCTAGACACTTTTACAAAATTATTTTCATTCAAACTACAATACTATTATTTTTAACAAAATTTCCAACAAATTCACCCTCAATTCAGACGGCAGATCAAAATTGAAAACAAGTAGCTTGTTTGAGGACTAAAATCGTGGCAAAACATATAGGGACTAAAATCAATTTGGGTGTATAGTATGATGACTGAAACTATAATTATCTCTACAAATTGTCCTTGAGTTATCATATATATAGGCAATTATTAATCGACCCATAAGAAATAACTTATAAACAATTAAGTACGACAAAAAACTAATTTATCTAAAAGCAAGAACATGATTCTTTTTTTTTTCATACAAGATCAGCAAAGACAAGCACCCCTTCAATTTTAATAAATTTACTTCAGTTTTATTAATCAAACTCTCATATAACATTAATTTCATCAATTAACCAATTTTGATCATTGATCTCAATTTTAACCGCCGTTGCTTTTGAGGTTTTTTTTTATCAAGTCGACATAGTAACGTTAATTTTTTTTCATGTTTTCTTTTTTTGCTTTGTAAAGTAATATTAATTATTATTTTTTTATCTTTTTTCGGACAATGTTATTGTGTTGTTGAACCCCAATGTTACAGTGTAACACAAGAAGATAAATTTAATGTTGTTGTATTGAACGGGTAAACATAAAACACTAGTGCATGGTTTTAGTTAATTTTCTGAATTTTGATTGATTAGAATAGTGTCAAAATAAAACACCTTTAAAACTCATTCCAAATATAATATTTTTATGATTTTTCTTAAGATCTCTTTATTTTCTTCCTCAAAAACATTTGGTATTTGATTTAGCACTAGTGCATGCTTTTGGTATTTGATACTGTCAAATACAAACACAACTTATATCACTCAGTCCTAATATTGTCAAGCTATTTAGTTTATTATTAATAAACAAGGCATATGTATATCTCAATTCACAATATATAATTAATAATGCATGCATGTAAATCTCAATAACCATATACATGGTTTTACACCCTTATTTTATAAAATTACAATTAAGATATAGTTTTCAGCAAAACACATAGCAATTCATAATATGTGATAATAGTACACATTTATTTACCAATTCATATTATGATCTCATATATATAGACACACGCACACGAGCGCGTACGTTTTATTAATTCTTCACGACCTTGCTTTGTGTATTGAAGACTAGACCAGAGTCCTTGAACTTGGTCTCAATGAGCTTATCCATGCGTTCAGCCATGGCGGGAGTGAGATAATTGATCCAGTCTCCAACTTCTCCCTTCCTAAAGTACGAACTTTTCTTCACAATACCATAAACATGTCCATTCTTGTTCACCTCCAACTTCTTCAAATTCTCAAAGCTGCATAGCTTTGTGATTTCTTCAACCACGCCTTGTTCTTCTTCCTCCGGCGAGAAAGGGCACCCAAGAAACTCGGCAATTTTCTTCACATTGAAAGTGACATCCTCTTTTAAATCCTCGTACTTTAGAAACAACACTTTACGAGGATTCTCCAAATGGGCATTCCAGAATCCAAGCACATGGTCCCAAAAGGGCCCCATAATATGAATTCCCCTGCAAAACATGTCGAAAGCCTCGTCCAACTCGAATGGGGTTGCATCTTTTACGAACTTGTTTTCAAGTGAGAAATGGCGATATGAGATGAACATATCCAAAGGGTTTCTGGAAATGTAGATAATCCTACATTCGGATTCAATGATGGACTTGGGGAGGCTATGGAAAGGCACGTGAGTCGAGAAATTTTGAATGTTTTGGAGATTGGGATTTTCTTGTTCCCAATAAAGATCGAATTCGAGGTTAGGAAAAAGATGGGGAGTATGGCAAGTGAATAAAGGGCTTTCTTCATGATTAGGGTAAATATTGCGATTGACTATGGAAAAAGTGAGGGATTTCAGCCAGGTGGTTCCTGATTTAGGTAGGCTTGCCAATATTATATGAGAATCCTTTGCTTTGAAGTGCTTTTGAGCCGACAATATTTGTCGGAATAAATACAACGCACACCAAAAGCCTTGGTATTTAACGAATCTGACGCCATCCCAACTGATTTGTTGTTCGAGTGTTTTGAGAAACTCGTGGAACTCGTGATCCTTTGAACAATTATCGATTTCTGCAAAAGAACGATTTTGTTCTTCTTTTCTCTCCATTTATCAAAAGTTCAAAATATATTAATCCCTTATAAAAAATGTTATATACAAAGATATATATGACTCTTGCATGATTTTATAGTTACCTAGATGATGATTTTGTAGTTGGAGCTAATTAATTTTGACATCTAATCAAGATATGTGCTAAATAAATGATCAACCAATTCATTTTAGAAAGAGTATTAACGTGTAATTAAAATTCATTTATTAACAAAGACATGATAATTAATGTACCCCATCAAAAACTCAACCATCATCACTATATATGTTTGATGTATACAATAAAAGAAGATTAAGTACAGTAAACGAACACACACATTTAAATCTCCTTGTAATTAATCGGGTTTTAATTGAATCTACTTATACGTGCACGTTTATATATATCTAATCGAAGCTTAATTCTGCATTTATGTACAATTGTTTTAGGCAGAGATTATTATTACAATATAAAGAAAGTTAAAGCTCCTTGGATTCTTAAAATCTTGAAATATAAGAAGAGAATTCAAGAACTCCATCTTACTTAATTTAAGATGTAATTAACTTGTGTCTCTCTTTCTTCTTCCATTGGAGTATTATTTAAAGTTGCTTTTTGACGACGCAACCATTTGAAATAAAACAATACCTACTTTCAAGTAGGGGTGGGCATTCGGGTCGGGTCGGGTTATTCGGGTCCGGTTATTTGGGTAATATTACCCGAATCCGACCCGAAATAACCGGGTAACCGGTTATTTCGGGTCGGGTTCGGGTTGTGTTATTTTTTTTATAATAATTATTTAATACTTCCAATTCTAAATGTGACATCACACTTTATAAACTATCAAAAATATATTAGATGTTGCTTTACATGGTTACAAATACGGGCAGTAAAACATATTGTTACATACACAGATTCATAAAAACAAAAGAATTACTAAATTTGTTACACAAAAACAATTAAGCACAAAAACATAAAAAAAAAAAGGGTAAATAACACCCACACCCCTGAGGTATACTTAAATAACTGTAAGGTCCCTGTGGTATTAATAATTACACTCACCCCCCTGAAAGGTAGTAAAAACTCTAACGGGGTAATGCATTGGATACATTATTCCGATAGCGTTCTATTTGACTATTACTTTTAGCTAGTTGTGGAAATAACATAGAGTTATGGGGAGTTATGGGGTGACATGGCTCCCCCAATATTTTTTAAATCACCCATAACTCTTTGTTGTCTTCACCACTAGCTAAAAGTAATAGTCCATTAGAACCCAATCGGAATAATGTATCTAATACATTATCTCGTTAGAGTTTTTAACTACCTTTCAGGGGGGTGAGTGTAATTATTAATACCACAGGGCCCTTCCGGTTATTTAGGCATACCTCGGGGGGGGGGGGGT